>RJWM01042812.1:0-14157 GCA_004363535.1 Dasyprocta punctata
TCACCCTCAAAATTGAAAAAGTAAAAGGCTTTGCTTTGAGAAGAAAGCCTCAGAGCACTGTGTTTCAGAATGATGGCATTCTAGGGAAGTTGTTCCTTGGGATTTGGCTCATAGGCACTTGACCCCTCTAGCCAAGAGAGAAGGAAACCTGGCTATTGCTCCAACTGTTGACAGACTGTTTCATCATCCATGTGGTGCTGGTTTAAGGTGCATGCAGGATGCAAGAGCTGTGGGATCAGGAAGGCTTCCACCATGTTTCAGAAAAAGCTTGGGAGGCCAGGCAGTGTTCCTGTGAAAGGACAGTGTGTGAAAGTGAGCATGAAGCCAAAGGTACAGGGGACACCCAAGAAGATTGGAAAAGTCAGGAGTGTGTGTCATCTGAGGAAAACTGTAAGGAGGGGCCCAAGAGAGAAACCCTGAGGACTACAATCATTGGCAGTGCTATATGGCTGCAGCTACCCAAGCTCTCTGGAGTTTGCATTTGTCACAGATTGCCTTAGATGCTGGACATGGAACTACAGGGCTTAATGTTCGCCCTTGTGGATTTTGAACTTGCTTTGGCCGCATTCCTTTGTATCCCCCTATTTGTACTTTTTAGAAGGACAATGTTTATCTTGTGCCATTGTAACTTTCTTTTCATTTGTACAAGCTGTGCTCACAGCTAAGAGTTTGCCTTAAATCTCAGCGAAGACTTGGACTTGAACTCTTCAGCAGTGCTAAAACTGTTAGAAATTTGGGAACTCTTAGAGGTGGACTGAGTGTCTTTTGCATAAAGGGATGTACATGAGTCTTTGAAGAGTCAGGGAAGAAATGTTTGGGCTTATATACATCCCCCCAAAGCCTCATGTGGTAACAGATGGGTTTTTGGAGGTGGATGGATCTAGTGTGTGAGATGCTGGGATCAAGGATGTGAGACTGAGAGTGATTTACAGTGTGATACTAGGATTAAGGATGTGAGTGCTGCCCATCCTAAGTGTGGGTAGTGTGGATAAATGTAAGAGACAGAAAGAGGGCTTCTGTCTGTTTGCTTGTCACTTGCTGTTTGCAGCTTGTTGCCTTTTGCCTGCCATGAATTGTTTCTTCTCTGCAATGCTCCTCTCCCATGCCACCTTGCCTTGGAGCCGGTCAGCTATGGATTGAAACATTTACAAACTGTGAGTCAAATAAACCTTTCCACCACTAACTTTGGGTCTGAGGTGTTTTGTCTCAGCAATGAGAAAAGTAACTGTAACACCTTGTCACCAACGTAGTATGTGTCACATGCAAGTAATCTATAGATATTTGCTGAATTATTTAGTTGTAATATTGCTGAAGGAAATTTTATTCTGTTCTTGGATTAGATTTTCTCCCTGGACTCATCACATATTTATGCCTCATTCCAGCTTATTTTCTCTCTCTTTTTTTCCTGGCCCATTATGTTTTCAATGTTTCCATGATATTTCCTTTTGTTTTTTTTTTCAGGCATTAGTCACTCTGTCCAAACATATTTGTATGGGTTTGATACTGTGTCCCCCTGAAAGTCTCGTGTAATCATGGAATGGACAGGGCTGAGTCTGGCATTTGTGATTGGTTTGTTGTCTGGTGTTGGGATTGGTGATGTGAGTGTTGCACCCACCCAGGGGTGGAGACGATATACAGTATAAGGGTGAGAGGAAGGTGTATCCTCTCTTTCTCACCAGTTCACCTTGCTGCTTGGTGGCCTCCATGAATGGCTGCCCTGCCGTGCCACACTGCCTTGGAGCCAACTAAGTATGGACTGAAACCTCAGGAACCATAAGAAATCAACCATCCCTTCCCTAATTTTGGGCGTCAGGCATTTTGTCTCAGCAATGAGTAAAAAGTAACTAAGACAGAATTTGGTACCAGTGGAGTGGGGTCATTGCAGTGACTAAACCTGACCATGTGGTTCAAAAGCCTTTGGAAATGGTTTGTGGGAAGAGTTTGGAAAGATTCAGAGATGTTGCCTAAATGCATAGAGGTGGAACAGTTTAGACTGTTCTGTAGGGGAGATTCTGGTCAGAGCTCAGGAGACCAGAAGGCAGATAGAGAGTCTGCCAGAAGGCAGATAGAGAGTCTGCCAGTAAAGACCAGGCTCAAGAGGTTTCTGCTGGGAAGAAGGACTGCATTGATTGTTGGACTCCACATGATGTGTGTTATGGCTTGGCAGAAAGTTTGTCTGCATTTTGCTCTTGCCCAGAGACTTTGCCTGAGACTGAGACTAAGGGCAGCAGACTGATTAATCTGACAAAGGAAATTTCAAGACAGTCGAATGTTGAAGCAGTGACCTGGTTATTTTTGGGGGTTTTAGCCAGATTTATGTTGTGAATCAAGAGTAAAGAGCCCAACATGGTGATTTAAAATGTGATTTTGGCCAGAAAGCTGTGGACTGTAAAGATTGAGCTGAGACCATGATTGCTGACAAGGAACAAAGAAATAAAAATGATGACCTAGGGGCATTCCGGGAAGCAATGGGCCTCTACCCTTTGCAGCCTCAGATCATCAAAAATGGAAGACTTTGCTTGGAGGAAAATGCTGCAGAGCACCATGTTCCAGAGTGGCAATGGAGGCCACAGGAGGTTTCAGAATGGTGGCGGCTGCACCAGATTCCAGAATGGTGGTGGCATAGAGAAGCTTTTCCTCACAATCAGGTTCAGAGAGCTCAGCACTGGTTTTAAGTGCAAGGAAAATGTGCAGCTTCCACTCGAACTGCAGAGGGCGATATGTAAAAATGTATGGGTGAAGCCAAGGGTACAGTGGAAAACCCAGAAGTTTGAAAAAGCCATGAATGTGAATTGCCCAAGAAAAGCTGTGAGAACCAAGCAGAGTGGGCTTAAAAGAGAAGCTATAGAAGTTAAAACCCCTGGAAGTACTGCAGGAATGGAGTCACTCAAGCCTTTTGGAGCTTGCAACCAGGTTGCTTCAGATGCTGAGCACAGAACTCCAGGACTTAATGTTTGCCCTGCTGGATTTTGGACTTGCTTTGGTTCCAATGCTTTGCATTCCCCTTTGTAACTTTCGGAATGGTAATGTTTATCTTGTGTCTTTATATGTTGGAAGTTTTTAACCTTGTTTTCATTTGTACAGGGGGTTACAGTTAAGAGTTTGCCATAGATCTTGGAGGAGATTTGGGCTTGGACTTTTCAGCAATGCTGAAACTGTTAGGACTTTGGCAACTCTTGGAGATGAACTAAATGTCTTTTGTATAAAGGATATACATGAGTCCTTGGGGGGCCAGGGGTGGAATGTATGGGTTTGACCCTGTCTCCCTGAAAGTCTCATGTAATTGTGGCATGGATAGGGCTGAGTCTGGCATTTGTGATTGGTTTGCTGTCTGGTGCTGGGATTGGTGATGTGAGTGCTGCACACACCCAGGGGTGGAGCTGACATACACTATAAGGGTGAGAGGAAGGTGTGTCCTCTCTTTCTCACCAGTTCATCTTGCTGTTTGGTGGCTGCCATGAATGGCTGCCCTGCCACACCACACTGCCTTGGAGTGAAATCCCTGAGAACTGTAAGAAACAAACCTTCCTTTCCCTAATTTTGGGCATCAGGTATTTTGTCTCAGCAATGAGTAAAAAGTAACCAAGACAATATTATAAATTTATTTTATTTTTTAAATTTTAGTTGACACAACATTTGTACATAATGATGAGATATAGTGTGATACTTTGATACACATACACAATGTGTAACAATGACATTATGCATGCATAACTAATTATGCATTATACATGTAATTTCCAGAACAGTATAATTGACCTATCTATCACAATTATTTCTTTATGTTATGAATATTCAAGGATCTCTTCTTTTATCTATTATGAAATATATACTGAATTATTGTTATGTACTAATGCTACTGTGTTACAAAAACCATTTATTTTATCTAATTGCATTTTTATTTTTATTTTTTTGTGGCACCAGGAATCAAACTCATAACCTCACACCTGCCAGACAGGCTCCTGAGTCAAAATCCCAGTCCTAGTTTTTTTGAGGCAGGGTAGCACTATAAAGCTCAGGCCGGCTTTGTGCTCGCATTGTAGCTCAAGCTGGCCCCAAACTCACAAGGCTCCTCCTACCTCAGCCTCCTGAGTGCTGGGATTAAAGACGTGCGCTACCACCCTCAGCTTTCTAATTATATTTTTATGCCTGCTAATCCATCACTATCCTTTCCAGCCTCTAGTGACCATTACATGACTTGCTTTTTCTATGAAGTCAACTCTTTTAATTTCCACATGAGTAAGGACATGTAATATTTGCCTGTTTGTGCCTGGCTTATTTCACTTAACATAATGATCTTTAGTCTCATTTATGTTGCTGAAAAGGACTGGGCTAACACTGTTATTCTCTCTCTTTCCAACACATAAGCTATCTTGCTACAGGTGAGTATTTTATGTTTATCTTACATAGTTCACGAATGGTTTAGAAAAAAGAAGAGAGTTCAGCTGAAACTGTTTGTGGTCCTTATATTGAGATTTTTCTGTTCTACAGAGATGCACTTCAAGCTTCATATTATTTTATAGTCTAGGGTATAGCTTTGAAGTCTAAGTAAACAGTCTTTTACTTGGTTCTTCAGCTTTACACAAGTCTTTCTAGTAGCAATTTCCGCTACTCCCTACTACTCAAACGTCATGGTTTAAAATATAACATAGGCACAGCACTCTAAATGTTTAGTTTAGAGTTCTCTTCTGAGCTCCAGATTAATATATTTTACTGTGCATCTGATATTTCAATGTGGATGTTTAGTTTCATCTCTGTGGAAAGCTGGTTGTCCTAGAACTACTTGTATAAATAGCCTATTATGGTTTGGATCTTAAGAATCTAAAGGCTTGGTCCACAGCCATTGGCCAAGGTGGGACCCAAAGGAAGGAAGTTAAGTCACTGAAGGTGTGCCCTTGAGGGATATTGGGAAGTTCGTCCCTTCCTCTCTTTGACTTCCTGGCTACTATGAGTGAGCAGCTTCCTCTACCACTTGCCCCACTGTGATCTATTATGCTACCACAGGCCCAAGCAACCAGGCCAAGCAACCACAGATTGAAACCTCTGAAACTGAGCCAAAATAAACTTTTTCTTCTTACAGTTATTTAACTTAGATATTTGGTCACAGCAATGGAAGGCTGACCTACACATAGTTCAGCATTTTTTCATTTTACTTTTTGATTGCTGACACTTTTCACATGAGTTTCTTTGTTAATGGGTGTCTTTTCAGTTTTTGTTTTTTTTCTCTTGCTGATACATTTGCTGAATGTTGTGCCTAGCACTATCACACAGTCCTAATTTGTCCTCTTTTATAGTAACTCTTGATTTCTGATCAGCAGTTTCTCCCACTGTGTTCTTTTTTTAAACTTACATTTTATTTAGATTGAAATAAACTACAAAATTTTCTTCACCAAAAAAACAGCAATATTTTCTGTATTACTTCTAGATGAGCCACAAACACTCATTCTGCAGGCTTTTCAGGACCCATTATGTTCTTTTTCAAAAATTATTTTGGTTATTTTGGCCCCTTTATATTCGTTACAAATTTTAGGATAGGTTTGTCAAATTCTAAACACATTGTAAATTTTTCAACTTTATTGAAAAATCAATTTATATACTGTGAATGTATCCACTTTGTTTATACTTTACAGAGTTTTGAGAAATATTATTATGTCTCTTCAAAGTCTCATGTAGGCATAGGTGAGGCTTTTTGGAGGTGGTTGGATCTAGGGTATGTTATACTGGAGTAAGGGAGTACAATAACTAAATTGGCCTAGCACAGTTCTGTGTGTGAATAATGGAAGGCCGACCCTAGATGTGGGTAGCCTCACCCAATAGGCTTTTAGCCTGAATGGAATATAAATGGACAGAAAAAAAGGCAGGCTTGCTTCTTCCTTCTTCCTGCCTGCCCTGCCATGAACTGTTTCTTCTTTGCTGTGCCCCTCTGTGATGCCATCCTGCCTTGGAGCTAGCAACTGTGGACTGAAACTTCTATAAACAGTGTGCTACAACAAAATTTTCCTCCTTTAATGTATAGGTGTTGGGTATTTTTCCCCAGCAATGGAAAAAGTAACTCAGACAAATATGTGTGTGTGTGTGTGTGTGTGTGTGTGTGTGTGTGTGTACCAATATTGCCACCATCTATCAATCTATTTGTCACAACAAAAGATTTCCTATATCCCCCACGTTTAATTCTCTCTTTAGTCCTATGCCCGGGCAATGTCTGATATGTCTTTATGTTACACAGACATAAAAGTTTCTCTAGCATTTTATACATATTTAATAATATTAAACTTACCATTTCATGTCTGGCTTCTTTTGCTCAGCATAATGTTCTTGAGATTCAACCATGTTAATAAGTGCATCAGTTGTTCTTTTCATTTTAATGCTAAGCAGTATTTCAGTACATTTTAATGTTAAGCAGTATTTCAGTACATTTTAATGCTAAGCAGTATTTCAGTACATAGGTTCACCACAGTTTGCTTTTCCATTCATCAGGTGATAGAACTCAGAACTTGCAGATCTGACTAGTATGAAGAATCCTGTTATGAACATTAATTAAAAAAATCATCATGTGAACACATGCATTCATCTATCTTACATAAATTATACTAAGAATGATAGCTATATGAGTTGCATGGTAAGTTTATGTGCAACATTTCAGGAAACTGCCAAAATATTCCTTATGGAAAGCTAAAATATTAGTGTGATTATACATTCTCTAAAATATTAGTGTGATTATACATTCTCTAAAATATTTATATGATTATACATTCCCGCTACCAATAAATGACAGAGTTGCTTCAATTCTTTGTCAACAGTTTAGTATGGTGTTTATGCCTTCTTGAACTCATGGCAATCTTTCTGCCTCAGCCTCCCAACTGTCCCACCACACTTACATAAGTTTTAGCCTTTCTAAAAGGCCTGCAGTGGTACTCTTTTTGTAATTCTGTATTTGTAATTTGTATTTTTCTGGTGATTAAAGACACTGAGTATTTTTCATGTGATTATTTGCCATTCATGGCTCTTTATGTTAGCCAAGTCTCTTCTTAACTCTTTTTCAGGTAAGTTGTCTGTTTTCTTCTTATTATAGAGTTGAAGGAATTTTTGGTATTTTTTTTTTATTTAAGCAAAAAAAAAGACATATATAACAAAGACCAAAAACAAAACAGACAAACAAATGACTAGAGTAAATGCACAACAGTAACATTACAGATTTACAAAACAGGATGATAGAAACTTGACAATGGTTGCAATATTGGGTATCGTTATCTTTTTGGTGTATTTTGAATACAAGTGTTTTGTCAAATATTTGTATTGTAAATTTTTTCTATTACTCTGTGACTCATCTTTTTCTTAAGGAGATTTATTGACAACAAATTTTAAATTCTTGTAGTGTTCAATTTATGAATTTTTTTATAGTTCAGATTTTTATTTCTTAAAGAATCTTTGTTTAACCAAAGCTCACAAATTTTTTAAAATTTCTTTTTAAAAATTTAAAAATTTTAGGTTTTACTTTTGTTCTACAATCAATTTTGAGTTAAATCTGGTGTGTGAATCAAGGTCTACTGTTTTGCGTATGGATGTTCAGTGGCTTTGGTCCTATTTGTTGAAAGGACCCTCTTTTCTCCTTTTAATTTTGTTGGCATGTTTGTCATATTATCAACTGAAAATGCATGCCTGGGTCTATTTCTGGATTTTACATTCCGATGAATTATAAGTGATTTATCTAAATTTAACACTGAATACTGCAGGATTACAATAAGTGTTGAATTTAGATACCATGAACTCTCCATTTTGTTTTTCTTTATCAGAAATTACATTGGCAATAGTAAGTCTTTTGTTTTTTCTACATAAATTATATCACCAGTTTATCCATTTTAAAAAAAACCTAGAGGGATTAACATTAAAAATGTTAAGTCTATAAACCTATTTGAGAAGAATTAACATCCCAACAATACTAACATTCTGGCAATACAATACACCATAATCCACGAACATATCTCTCCATGCATTTAGGTCTCCTTTGATTTCTCTTATCAGTATTTTTTATTTTTCAATACTTAAATGTTGTTTACATTTTGTTAGATTTATATCTTAATATGTTTCTTATTCTAAGTGACACTCTTTGAAATTTCAGTTTTCTTTTTTTGTTAAGCTTAAAACTTTGTATGGCTTAGGAGATACCTGACACACAATAATTACCACATAGTCACTAGGATTTGTGGTTATAATGGGAGCAGAGGGCCAAGAATCAACACACCCCACAAACCATAGCACCCAAAAACAGTTAGCAGCAGTAGTTGCAGGTACTTTCTCATAGGCACAGGGTAAGAAGTAAGTCTATTCCTTCACCAAAAACCCACAAAACTGTTCAGGACTCATGCTGAGGAAGGGAGACTGCATGAATTTGAATATTAACGATCACACCAAGTATTCTGCTCACAAAAATGCGAAGTCACAATGTGCAGCTCACAGAAAGTTTATTGTGTCTTCAAGAAACTACAATGAGGGGTCGGGAGATTGGCTCAGTGGCTCAAGTGCCTGACTGGCAGGCATGAAGTTGTGAGTTTGATCCCCGGTACCGACAAAAAAACAAAACAAACAAAACAAAACAAAACAAAACTACAATGCAGATTCCTCTCCCAAAGAAGGGTCTTTTAGAGCAGGAGGAACTGTCACGCAGATGAGTTGCTCATTTGTCATTTTCATAGGCAGCTGGGTTCTTCCTGTTGGATTTTTCAAACTCCTGGGTCCTCCAGGTGTGGACAAGATAAAACACTACAACTGCTTCAAAAGTGAAACAAAGCATAAATAAGACACAATTCTCAGTCCTCTTTTCTGGCTTTCTGTTACTGTTCAGCTTTTCAGCTGCAGTACTCCTTTTAAATTGTAGCACCAAAAAAGGTTATTTTTACAAATCTATTTTACAAGTAATCAAAAAAATTTTGGTTGAGCTGCTGGTACATACTGCAATCCCAGCACTCTGAGACCGAGGCAGGAGGATATTGCCATGTGTTCGAGGCCAGTCAGAAGGCCAGCCTGGGTTACATAGTGAGTTCAAAGCCAGCCTGAACTCTACATGGTGAGACCCTGTCTTAAAACAAAACGGAGTGGACATTTCAGTGATTCTTAGTATATTCGCAATGTCATGCAACTAGCAAGCACGGTCTACAGCACGTCTACCGCAAGACAGTTCGTCACTGGTAAGTGGGCAAAGATAACCTCAAAGACATTGGAGTCATCCAAGAGAACTTAGTCCAGTCGTTGGGGCATCATATGAATAGCGCAAGATCTGTCAGCAATGTTCACGACGGAAGGTGTAGGAGCGCCTCCAGTATGCTTTCCCTTCTGTTGCTGGGGAGAACATCAGGTCCCAGCCACCTCCTGGTCACTCACACGCGCAGAATGGACTCCTGGGCGCGGCCCAGCACGTACGTAACGCCCTTTCTGAAGTCGCTCGGGGAGGCGCGCTGATGAAAGGACTGGGGTCACCGTACCCTCCGCCTATACAGAGCAACCTGCTTCTTTGAAATTTCAATTTGCAATTGTTTGAAAATACAAATGCTCTAAAAATGATCTTGTAGCTTTGCTAGCTCATTTATTAGTTCTAGTAGGGTTTTTGTGATGTATTTGAGATTTTAGATTTGTTTGTACATAATTATGAAATCTGTTCATCGTTTTTTAAAAAAGGGTTGTTTTTGTTTTTGTTTTTTGGTACTGGGAATCGAACTCTGAGCCTCACGCTTGCCAGGCAGGTGCTGTGCCACTGGGCTATATCCCTGGCCCCATTTCAAAATTTTAAACCTTTTGTTTCTTTGTCCTGTCTTACTTGCATGGGCTAGGGCTCTCTGTAGTGTTGAAAAGGAGAAACATCAGAATTTTCCTTCCTTTTCTTATGACAGTACTCATTGGCAAGTCATTTCCCAACAGGGCAAATACACATTTCTGGAGTCTGCCTCCTTCACACTTCACCTTTAGAAGTTCTCCGATCACCTTTGCTGAAGTAGTGGATAGAATGAATTTTGGTGGTTTGGGAGCAAAAGAAGTGAATGATTTAACACCTATGATGACTCATCTGGGAATCTACCCCTACTGACTTTCTGTTGAGTATACACAGAGAATGATCATTGATCATACAGAGATGAGCCCGTAGGCTGCAACATGGTCAGTATAGTGGGAAATTCTTTGAAGCAAGTGTGACTTTGAGGAAGTGGAGTCATATAGGGGCAATATCTAACTTCAAAAGTGCTTGCCATCCTGGTAGGATTTTGGGCAAGCCAGCCTTTAGTTTGAACAACGGGAAGACAGCATGCAGTGGCAGTTCAGGGTGGCAGAGCAGAAGTAAAATACCAGTGGCATTTGAGAGATTTGGGAGTCTTGGAGCCACTTGAAAGAGGATGTTAGAAAGATCTCTGAATTGTGTAAGATCCTGAAGTTCTAAATGATCCAGAAAAGGATAAGAGGTGAAGATGTACTTCCTGCCAGTAACATATTTGCAGATTCAAATCAGTTTTAATTTAAGTTCATGAAACGGAATAAATGGAAAATACTTGAACTCCAAGGATTTCTATTTATGGCCATGAGTAGTTGAGGTCAGATTCCAGAGGCTTTTGAAAATTAGATTGATGTATTTGAAATGTAATTTGAAGCAGAATCATTACGTTTTAATAAAGAAACCATGGACATGTAAAGTATACTGTAACTGTGTGCAAGTGCTCGACCATCCTCACAGGAATGGAAAATAAAATGGGTTCAAAGCATCTAAAGTAGGTAAATTTTATGCTGGAATGACCAGTCAAGTAGCCTGTCGGGGTGGAGTGGAACCAAAGAGCACAACATCACAGAAGGTGGGGTGTGGGAGACTCAAACAACACTTCTTATTAAGAACCTTCCTACAATGAGTTAAAAACAGGCAATGATCAGAAAAAATTTCCATACTTTTTCTTATCAGATTAAAACCCAGGCTAGTGGATATTTCTTAGAGTTATCAAGGGAATAGACTTATTGTTCATGAGGAGGGTGGCAGCTCCATTTACCAGGGAGAACCTATTTAAGAACCCACAGTCTTGGGCTCTTTCCAAGGCATTGTAAAATTACTTTACAGTGTCTGATTTACTTTAAAGCTTCTTGTTATTGCAGTTTAAAAACAAAATTTATGCTGCACACATCCTGTTTAAAACAGAATTTTCTCCTCTGTTAGGCAGAGATAAAGAATGCAAGAATAGGCATTTTATAGTATTGGTTGCACCTTGATATTAGAAGAAAATAGACTGTGGTGCTTTTAATTATCAGATTGATGGCCAAAGGGGGAACAAATCAAATATACATTTGAAACTGTAGTTTTGTTACATCTTGAATGATTTAATGAGGGTGGCAATTCTAACAAATATGGAAGGAAAAAATTCATTTCTGTTTTCCTCTTCCTTTTCCCATTTTCTCCTCCTCCCACTGCTTCACGTTCTTCCCTCTGTTCTCTTCTCTAAAAGTTCACATTTTTACGCACAGTATGGTGTTATTATTTCAAAGTTTAGGCAGAGGTTGAATCTTTCTTTTTTCTTTTTTTCTAGATGGAGTCTTGCTATATTGTCCAGACTGGTCTCTAATTTCTGTGCTCAAGCAGTCCTTCCACGTCAGCCTCCTAAGTAGGTGGAGCTATAGGCATTTGCCACTACTTTTGGCCTTGAAGTTAAGCATATCTAATCCAAAAATTAAAAAAACAAAACAAAACCTCAAATTCTCCAAAATCCCAAGGATTTTGAATACTGACCTGAAGTCACAGTTGACAATTCCACACCTGACCCCATGTGATGGGTTATAGTCAAAACATAGGCACAATAAAAATGTAGTATAGAATTAATTCAGGCAATGTGTGTAAGATATATGTGAAGCATAAATGAAGTTCATGTTTGCACTTAGATTCCATTCTAAGACAACTCATTGTGCATATGCAAATATTCCAATACATGAAATAATCTGAAATTCTGAATACTTTGATCATGAGCATTTCAGATAAGAGATACTCAGCCTGTACTGTTTTCAGGAGGCTCCCTGCACTGTGTGTAGGGCTCTGGAAACTTGATAATATTCCACATCTTCACAGTGTCCAAGTCTACTTGTGGAACAGACGTCAGAGTTTCCAGTTTAGTGCCTCTGAAAGATATGCAGTTTGTACATGCATGTGCTGAAGATCAATTTAGCTAATGGTTAACACTTATTAAAAGTAAAAGTCTTAGGGAATATCTTGTTGGGAATCTCTCGGAGTTTTTTTTTTTTTTTTTTTTTTTTAATCAGGGCTGAGGATAAAACCCAGGGTCTTATGCATGTTACCCTGTCACTGAGCTACATTCCCAGCCCTCTCAAGGAGTTTACTGATTGGCCCTAACTATGGTCCTCTCATGTGTGACGAGCACTAGGTTAGCTTCCTTATAAGATCTTTCCCTTTCTTCAATAATCAAGAGGAAAGCCCCAGTCTTGTGCTGAAGATCAGGAACTTCTTGACTTGAAAAAAGGACTTTGCCTAAAAATGACTTCTTTCACTTGCCCTCAAGGATTTCTCCTGGTACTTTCTGTGACCTCCTGAACATGGTGCCACCTCTTCCCTTCTCAGAGAGGTCTTTTTGTGCCCGGTGCATCTGCCTTCGCTGCTCATCACATCCACTAAATTGGTTGCTAGAGAAGGTTCTGGTTATAGGTAAACCTTGAAGCTCAGCTGTTTTTGTGTTAACCATGGTCTTAAGGGAGAGATCATGTGTCCCATATAAAGTTTCCTTTAAAACCATCAATCAGAATTGTGTCACCTGCTGTTTTAAAGTTATTATTCCTTCCTTGTAGGACCTCTAATTAAGTGTCTGGCCATTTTTTTCAAGCAAAAATTCTTTACTGTCAATCAGGTCTCCCTAACTAGTCCTACTGCCAATCATACTCATCTCCTGGGCTTTTGCTGACTTTGTTTTCTTGTCAATCAAATACTCTGCTTCAATTTCCTCTATCTGTCCCACCACCCAACACCCCAGTTTTGGTCTTCTACAATCCTTAAAGGTTATAATAGTTTTAATGACACTTTTAATTCCATGTAACAGAAAATCCAACCTAAAATTTGCTTAAAAAATGGTGACCATATTAACTCACCCAAGTAAAACTAGTTTTAGGCATGGTTGAATCTAGGGACTACATACTATTCCCAGGACCAAATTTCTCTTCCTCTCTCTCTCTCTCTCTCTCTCTCTCTCTCTCTCTTTGTTGTTGGCTCTATTTCCTTGGAGGTGGACTCACTTTTAGATTCCAATTGGAATAAAGATGACTGGAGTGGCTCCCATACCTATGTGGCATGAGATTCACATCCAAGGAAAGTGAATTTCTCCTGAAAGCTTTAGTGAAATTCTCATGCATTTTATGGACTCTGGTCACTAAACCAAGCACAGATCAGAGGAATGACTTCTCTGATTAGATCAGAGACCCAAGGAGTAGGATGTGGAGCAGTAACTGGGGGAGAAGATAGAAAGAAATCAAGTATAATCACTAGAAGAAAAATGAAAGGGAGGCATACAAAAAAAACTAACAAAAACAAAGTAGACATTTACTTGAAGATGTCTACTTAGTCTTTCTTGGAGCACAACTTCCAAGAAAGATTAAGTTTTGACAGTAAAGTGTTTTTTTTTTTTTTTGGTGGCACCAGGGATTGAACTCACAATCTTGTACCTGCCAGACAGGGCGCTTTCACCACTGAGCCAAACTCCCAGCCCTAGTTTTTTGATACAGTGTCTCACTATGTACCTCAGGTCGGCCTTGCGCTCAGTTGTAGCCCAAGCCGGCCTCAAACTCACAACACTTCTCCTACCTCAGCCTCCTGAGTGCTGGGATTAAAGGCACGCACCAACATGCCTGGCTAACAGTAAAGTGTAAAATAGTGAAATTTGAATAGTATGTGTCTTGGTTACTTTTTACTCGTTGCTGAGACAAAACACCTGACACACAAAATTAGGGAAGGAAAGGTTTATTTAGCTTACAGTTTTTGGAGGTTTCAGTCCACAATCAGCTGGCTCCAAGGCAGGGTGGCATGGCACTGGGGCAGCACTTCAAGGCAGCAACCGAACAAAAGCAGACAAAGTAAAAGGAGCAAGAGCAAGCCTCTTCTCCTCCTTTATATAATACACAGGAAACACCCCCCCCCCCCCC
>RJWM01042813.1:0-14139 GCA_004363535.1 Dasyprocta punctata
TTTTTTTTTTTTTTTTTTTTTTGTACCGGGGATCGACTCATAACCTCGCGCTTGCCAGGCAGGCACTTATGTCACTGAGCTAAACCCCCAGCCCTCCATATTGCTTTTCATAACTGCACAAATTTGCATTCCCACTAACAATGAAGAAGGGTTCCTTTTACCCTGCAGCCTTGCTAGCACTTGAGATTGTTTGATGTTTTGGTGATGGTCATTCTTTCTGTCATGAGATAAAATCTCAGTGTCATTTTGACATGCATTTTTCAAATGGCCAATGGTGTTGAGCATTTTTTCACATACTCACAGCCCATTTGTATTTCTTCATCTGAGAAATGTATTCAGGGTTAAGTCTTTAAATTTGTGGGTTCTATTTTTTGCTTAGTTCTTCACATATTCTAGATATTAGCCCTCTGTCCGAGGAGCAGCTGGCAATATCTTTCCTCATTCCATATCTTTTCATTTTGTTGGTGGTTTCCTTTGCTATGCAGAAACTTTTTAACTTGATGTGATCCCATGTGCAACTTAGGTTTTTCTCCTAAAAACTTGGCAACAGCATAGTATTAGCACTTCTTTTTGGTACACTTAAAAATATGAATTTTTTCTCTGTCCTCTTCATACATGAATTTTCTCCGAGTCTCTTGCCAATTAAAAGGCAGAAATCTCTTTCTCAGGGACTTTGGAGGCACTCTTTTGAAATGCAACTCTGAAGAAAGTCAGTGGTGCTATCCCCAGTCACTTTTGGGCAAGTAGGAGCTTACTTCTATGAGCATCAGCTAGCAAACACAGATAGACTGGTTACGTTTACCACTCTCCCTGTTAATACTGTCCTACGCTGTTTCACTAGTTCATCCCAACATTTAAAGCCTATCCAGTCTATTTTTTTTAGTAGTGTTGAGTTTAATTTCTCTTCCCAATTGAAATGGTCAAGAATAAAGTCTTCCTTGACTGTCTGTCAGGTGTTTCTTTTCTGCTATTAAAATGTTTCTGTTTATTTGGCCCTATTCCTGTCTGCTCTTTAAAGTTCTTGAAAAGCAACATAAGGTTTTAATCTTGCATAGTCCCTAGCATGTAAAAATGTGTCTAAAGATGCTAAATATTTAGTAAACATTCATCAAATATACACAACATATTAGAATGAGTGGCCTGCTGGTGGGCAACACAGAATCCAGATTCCCTATCTCCACTGCAGGTGCAGCTCCTTTGAACTTTTCACTTTATTACATTTAGAAACAATGATCCCAAACACTTCTTCCTATTCAGAGCAGGAAAAGTAATGGTACTGTCGCTGATACCACAGTTCTACTTTTTTAAAACAAGGCCCAAATATTGTTAAAGGGGTGATCTCATTTTCTGATTTAAATCAACTGTCCATTTTCACAAGAATTGCTAGTTTACCACGGTTTAAATACCGACACCTTCAGCCCACATGCACTCGTAGATGGGGCTTCAGGGAGATAACTGGATTGTAGGGACATGACTCTCATCAGCAGATCAGTCCACTGATGAGTTTATAGCTAAATATGGTATCCAAAGATGAAGCTTTGTTACAGGAGATGGGTCACTGGGGGCGTGGCCTATCTTCCTCCCTCCTCCTTGATCTCTCTGCTTCCCACCACTATGCCATGAATTCCTTCTTCTCTGCCGTGTCCCTCTGCTGTAGCTCCTTCCCTTGGAGCCAACAACTGCATGCTGAAACTTCTACAAAATGAGCCTGAACAAACCTCTCCCCCTTTAACTTGTGGGTGTCGGGAATTTTGTCACAGCATTGAGAAAAGTAAGACAAAGTTGAAATAATACTTTGAGCCTGACCTCAAGAATAATAGAACAATAGGGTGTTCTCTTAGTAGATTTTCCAGAAATATGGAAACTACAGCGGCTCCATACAGCTTTATTTTAGGGAAATGTGTTTTTCCTTCACCAATATTCTTCTTTCCACAGATATACTTTTCAGAATATACTTTTCTGTTATCAGTTGAAAGGAGAAATATATACTTTGGAAAACAGTAAAAGTAATATTAATGACATCTCTCACTGTCTTAGTTACTTCCTCATGCAGGAAGAAACTACTCAACATCCACAAGGAAAGGTTTATTTTAGCTCATAGTTCATAGAGGTTTCAGTTCATAGTCAGCTAGGTCCAAGGTAGCATGGCAGAGAGACAGTGTAGAAGAGAAACAGCCATGGCAGGGCAGACAGAAGGCTTGCACAGCAGGCAGCAGCAGCCTGCCTTCCATCTTTCCTTTTTATTCCATTCAGGCTACAAGCCCAATGGTTGAAGCCACCCATATCCAGGGCAAGCCTTCCCTTTCCCCATACCCAGAACAATGCTAACCAACCAGTGCACTAACCCAATTATCACAGCCCTTAGTCCATATTTACATACTCTATAGCTAGCCACCACCTATGACTGCATGAGGCTTTGAGGTGATATCCAGTTATAAGCCATAACCTTTCCTCTCCTTTTAAAAGTTATATTCTGATACTGTGAATAGAACTGGCCTCTTTATTAATGGAAAGCATTCTCATTATTTAGCATTCTCATCATGGTGCACCATGATGATGTAGCTTTTCTTCATTATCAATAGTTGCAAAGGTCTAGCAATTTCATTTGGCATGCTATCATGCCTGCTTTAACTTCATCTATTATTCACTGTTACATGTACAGTCTGCCAGTCAATATGCTCAGTGTATTTAATTATGTCTGATTTCCAAGACATGTTTTTTCTTTTAGACTACATCAACCTTATTTGTTTAACTTCAACTTCCTTCCGTAGTGCACGTTCATTCCCTCCATCCTCCTTTGTGGGAGAGAGGTCTCTTCTTAAAGGAGGATAGACACAGCGGGAGACCAGCTGAAGGACGCTTCTCTTCTGCACATCTCGCCTTGAGTTTTGCCTTGAAGTACTTTCTGTTAAATTGCCATATCACTGTTTCTTTCATTAAACCTAGAATAATTTGCAGTGATGTGCTTATGTGTTTGCTCCATGTCTCTTTTCCTTTAGACTGAAAACTCCATAATTAGAGACCATATTAGCAACTTTTACATTAATGGGACAAAATTACCTGACACCACCAACTTGAGGAAGGAAATAGTGTATCTGGCTTGTAGTTCCAGGAGTTTCAGTCCATGGTCAACTGGTTTCATTACTGTAGATCTGAGGTGACACAGAGCATCGTGGCAGAAATCTCACTTCACAGCAGCCATGAAGTGGTGAGCAGGACAGGAACACGACAGAGGAAGGGTCCAAGTGACAGATGTAGTCCCCAAAGTCACATCCCCTCACCCACCCAGACACACACACAAGTGTGCCTCGCTAAGCTAGGCATCTCTTAAACCGATCAAGCTGACAGTCAAGCTTCACTTTACCCTGACTCTTTACTTTGACACATTTGACGAACACCTCCTGAATGAAAAAACGATCTTCTCTAAGCCAAACCACAGCTGGTTAGAGAATGCCCGCAAGACATTAGTTCATTATAATGCTTGAGAAATGCATATTTGAAATTCAGGAATGTAGCAGATATGAGGCACCTATAACATCTCGATAAACATTCTAAAAACAAAATTTCTCAGGAGCAGAATTTATAACTTCTGAAATCAATATTTTTTCTACAAATTCAGAAAATATGACTCCTGAAAATTGTCCAGTATTTACCTATAATAAACCTGAGTTAGAGTTGAGAGAGCAGATCTGGTAGGCCAGTTGAGGGGGAACACTTCCTTTCTGGCCACCTCATCTGTAACGAGCGCTGGGCATACCTCACCACCACCACCACCATCACATGGGCCTCCCCTGTTTTTGCATGACGTATTACAAAGCGAAAGGAGAAGATGAGAGGTGTCCTATAATTATGTCCAATACAACAGTATTTACCTGAAAGTATAAAACACATACTGGCATATTACACCATTTGTTAACATTTATATTTGGACAAGTTCCAAATAGTTGTGAGAAAACATCATGAGTTCCTGGAACACAGGTTTGGGCATCAAAAGAAAAAAATACCTGGATTAATAACTTAGTTCTGTTAGTTACTAATTGCATATTCCTTAGCAAGCTTCTTCACACTTTAGAGATCAGTGTTCATGATATATAAGATGACACATATTTCTTAAGAGCCAGGGATATGATGTTCCTAACGTGTTCAACGGAGTCCCAAGAATGTCATGACAATGGTGTAATCATGGGGATGTCGGTGATGAAATATTACTTGATTATATCACATCTACATTCTTGATATCTTATAGAAGTTTGATTGTAAAACCTGTGTGTGTGTGTGTGGTGTGTGTGTACTATAACTACAACCATCAATATTTAATTTTAAATTAAATCTGGCTGAAAAATTGACTCAGGCAATAACCTTCAAGTCACTTTTTAAATTATCATTCTTTCAGCCTCCATCTCCCAGCAATGACCTCTTATTTCTCTAAGAGTCTACAATGTCTTGCACTCAGGTATGGCAAAGTAGGGGATGGAACTGTCCATGAAGGCTGACCAGTGTTGGCAGAAATGTCACTTCAAGATGTCTCTAGAGATTCTTGTCCTGGCTTCCTTACCAGTTAATGATATGACCTTGGGCAAGTGACAACCTGTCTCTGCCTAGTTTCTTCATTTGTAAAATGAGGGGATCGATAAGATTCCCTTCTAAAACTCTTTGCCATTCTACAAGAACTGTGATTAGCACCTGTCATTCTAGGTGACATCTCACTGTCTTGGCTGATAAGGTCACATATGTTCAAGGTCTATAAATGAATCATTTTGAACAGGTACAAAAGTTCTTTATTAGGATCCTCAGATCAGTTTGAGTGAGTGCTAAGTGTTTGTAGAAGTCATTTCCCTAAAAATGTGTTGGGTAATAAACTTGTAGTTTAACCCACACACTCATTAACAGGTTATTCCCAGGAGTTCAATAACAATATTTCTTCAAGCACACTCCCTATCTTTGTAGACACCACATCACTTAATCCTGACATCAATGGCCATCATTATCCTCACCAATTACTATCACTAGCAATAACAATAGTGTCACATGATCTTTTAAGACATAAGGAAATTATGTTGCTTTCCCTGTAAAAATAAATATCAGGAGAAAAAAGTAGTTCTTTAAATAATTCCTACATTTTTCTCTTATTATTTGTGTATTTATTTAGTTTTTTGTGTTGTTTTGTTTTGTTTTGTTTTGCTAACAGCATGAGAAAGTGAAGCATTTTTTCCTTCCTCTTCAATTGTACTTAATGCATTTTCATACAGATTTTCATACAGATTAATACATAATTCATACAGATTTTATTCAGTGTTTTTTTATTAACGTTGTATTGACATTGTCTCAATTGATCCTAACAGCATCTTTTAAAAAGCCAGTTAGTGGACTTTAACTCTTTTCTTAACACTGATCTGCTCCAAGGCCTTGACTTCCTTGGACTCTTTAGAAATTCTCATTGCAGTTAACCCGTAACTCTACAGACAAATGTCCTAGAATAGACAGGATGATTGCACTGGAGGCTGGAGGCCCGTTTCCTTCACCTTGTGATACTGATAACTGGATCACAGTATTTACATTTATATTTTAATCCTTTTAACCTAGGAATCAATGTAGACCTGAGACAATAAGTGAACAACTTGCCAAAATTATGCCTGGGCAGATGGCAAAATTGATCTAGATTTCTATTTCCCAAGACTCCTGGAAGTCTCTGGAGGGAGAGTAGGACAGTCGCATCACAAAGGACTCCAGACTGGTCCACAGCACCGTTCTGACCCTTCTGACGTCACATGCACATTTGCTCCCACCCAAAGATTTCTAACTTTTTCTTTAACCACCCAAAGATTTCTAACTTTTTCTTTAACCACTGTATACTTTACTAGTAAGACTTTTTTGGGTGGGGCGTGTTCTCAAGCACTACAAATCATTTTTCTGGTTCACTATTGCAAGTCTTTACAAATACACCTGCTCTTTCTTCGTAATGTCAGTAATACAACCCTGTAATTCTTCCAGAAACTTTTCCTTCTGTCTTTCTTTTAAATGTTGCCTTGTTCACTTGTCATTATGAATATTTCTGGAGCTCTTAAGGGAATTTTGCACTTTATTCTTTTTTTTTTTTTAGAAAAAATATTGAAGCATTTTATGTTTTCCTGTATGGGTAAAACCTTCAGGATCTTGTCTCAGCAGATGGCAACACAGCACAAACATCACAAAAGTCAAATGCAACACAACCTGCAACAGCCCGCTGAGGTGGCGCACGCCTTTAATCCCACCACTTGGGAGGCTAAGGTAGCTGGAGCGTTGTGAGTTCAAGGCCAGCTTGGGCTACTACGTGAGCAAGGCCAGCCTGAACTACATGATGCAATCCTGCCTCAAAAAAAAAATAAAAAATAAAAAATAGGACTAGAACTTTGGCTCAGTGGCCTGGTGCAAGGCTGTGAGTTTTATCCCTGGTAAAAAACAGCCTGCAAAGTTTCATTCAGTCAGTTGCAGTTTAAGTAGCAATGTGGCTGCTGGCGGGGCCCAGCTGTGGAGCTGAAGCACATGCCGTTTGGAGTTCTTGTGCACCTCAGCTAAGCGCACGCTTGTCTTACGTTTGCCTGATCATGTATGTCCTTTTCTCCGTCTTGTCCTCTAACAACCTCAAAGTGGATTCTTCCTCTTTAACCTGCTCATTCTTTGACTTTGCAGATTCTATTTGCTCCCAGTAACCATTTGACAGTGTCTCTTAGAGCTTCCGTATCATCAATTGAGGAAAGGCCACTTTTATCAATCCAGGTCTTTCTGTCCCCCTAATCCCACTGTAATGGCAATGAATAATATAGAGGCCCTATTTTATTTCATTGTCGCATTTAATAAACATGGGCCGCTCAGTTCTCTCAGTAATTCATAACCTTGCTCAAAATCTGATTTCCTGGGTGATGTAAGATTATTTTTCACTCTTTCCCAGAATGCCACCTCCACTTCACTCAGGTAGGACTTCTCTTTTTCCCTTTAAAATTCAATATTCATTTCCACTCTTACTGTTTGTCCTGCCTCTAGCTCTTTGTTCTGTATTGGAAATCTGCATCTCTGTCGGCTTCATCATCCTTGAAGCCATTCTGCTGCTACGGCACCCCACGCAATTCAGTCTCCTTTGTAGCTCCCCAAACTTCAATCAGGCTTTGCAATTGGGAGCACATGAAACAGAATTTGGCTTATTCTAACTGGGCAGCAAGCTCTCCACACCCAGCCCTGAAGACGCCTAAGTACTATCTACCGTCCCCCATGTGGTGCCAGAGTACACACTTTCAGATTGGATCATATCAGGACCACTTTATATTGTTACTGCATCTTCTGCAAACTCAACATATAAAAACTGCTTCTTCAAAGTAGTATTTCCAATGTTTTCCAAATAAAAAAAAAAGAACATGAAACATTATACAAAATAATCTCCATTATTCATGTATCCAGAGAATATTGTTAGTATCTTGATATTTTTCAGTCCCTTATAGATTGATAGAAAAGCCATTTATTTCTTTAATTATCTGAAAAAATGTATATCTATTTATTATCTCATAAAGAAAATTTATAATGACAATATACAACTTTCAGAAACATGATCAGATACTTGTGTAATCATCTAATTGTCTCTGCATTCTTGGACAATTAAGTTCAATCTAATATTCTAATATTTTAGTATTAAGTAATGCTGTTATAACATAGCTTACATAAATTTGTGTGTCCCTGATTATTTCTTTAGAACAGATTCCTACAGCAAATTTTCCAAATCAAAGGTCAGGAATTAATTGAAACCATTCAATTGATATGGCTAAATTGGCAATGCTAAAGTTCCTTTTTCTTCTTTTTGTGTCATTATTCACTCTCTTATTAAATTCATTATTTTATAAACAACTGTGGAGTAAGAATGACTACTTGTTGCTCACTGAGGAGACCTAGAACTTGACGTCCGAACCAGCCCAGAAGTTATGGGTACAATTATGGGACTTCACTCCTGGACTGGGTAGCAGGTTGTCTATCTTTGTTTCCAGTGTCGAGCTACTGTGACAGGACTTACTAACATGATATCATTTGAAAGAGTACCTATCTTCTAACATGATGTTTGTGTAAGATGTATACTTTTATGTTTCCCTCATTTAAAATTAAGTGGTTATTTCAATTTCATTCAAGTGGCTTCCCAGAACTTACTATCACAGGTTCTTTGTTTCTTTCACCAGGAACAATTCCATTAAGCCCTAATAAAAGGGCATTGGAAAGTATTTAAAACATAAATGCTTTTGCCATTTTACCAGAATCATTGCAGTACATTGGAGAATGAGTCAGACTTACTTTTCCTTTCCATGAAGACACTAAGAGTGTCATTTGAAATAACATTTTTTTTCATTTGCGTATTGACTGAGTGTATTTTGGACACTCAATCTAAAGTGGCGCAGAGAAAATGAGAGAGAAAGAGACAAAGAATAAAGGCTTTAATGCGGCCATGGGAAGTCACCACAGAGGACCCGCTGGTTCTCCCCAGACGAAGGACGAGGTTTGGCTTATATGTATTCTTCTTAGGAAGGAGCTTTCGTTAGCTGATTTTGATGGATCAGTAGTACGTGTTAGTGGGGGATTGGGGAATATTTGGCGTGCACGGGAAGAACAGGCAGGGTGTTCTGGGAGAAAGAACACTGATAAGATGTCTGTTGTGGTTTTTGTAACTTTGGACTTCCGTCATGATGGCTGAGCGGGCCCATGCGGGGGAGTCCTGTCACGTGTATTGGACTTACCGGACTCGAGACATAAAAAATAAATTTAATTTCTTCATTGAAATCATCATCACTGTGTAATTCATTCCTTTTCATTTATTTATTTATTTTTGCTTTTTGTGTTTTTTCTCTTTCCCTTATTCCTTATACTTTCAAATAATGAGTTTATTCTTTCAGTTTATCCCTCTTGAATGATACAAAGAATTCAACCATTTTATTTATGCCATGATGGTATCTTTTCCAAAATATTCTGGAATTTTACCTCAAATGGCAATTTCCAGCTTCTTTTCAGTTAGCAGAAATCAGAATGCCAGGCAACTCCGTCAACACGAATAGGGAACGAACAGGTGAGATTTCTCCGGTCCTAATGTAGCAAACTTTGTACCTTCCATCCTCATTTCACATTTTTGGCAACAACAGAAAATCACATTTGAGGATGAGTGCTATGTGCCCCAATTTGCACCTCACAGAATAATGTGGTGCAAAGATTCTGATACTTTTTATAATGCTGTAAAAGTTTTCTTCACACGTACCTTCTCTATATCATTCCTCCCAGAGACTGTTGAAAGAACAATTTGAAAAATGAAGCAAGTTTCCTCCTTTCCTGTTGCCCTTGCACTTGTCCTGACTTGGCTTTCACTGTGACAGTGCTGTGAGGGAGCTAGGACAGAAAAGCCAGGGTTGAGCATACAGGAATAACTGTAGATAGCCCCATGAGAGTGGTCCTTAGAATATGGATTTCTCAGAAATGGTGAACTTGCCTGAACTTGACTCCAATGGGTAACATCTAATTCAGTTAGATGAGCATAGAAACTATTAAAGGTAGTAACACTTAGAGTCACACCAGAAGGTTTGGTGACTACTGATAGCTAAGTGATTCTGATTAATTTGACTAGTTTGGGGACTGAGGTATAAATATGCTTTTAAAAGTTCCTTGTGCACTTTAATGTGAAGATAGAATGGATATGGATTACACCGCCATTTCTCCACAGTGGTAACTTCTTTCCAAGCATCAAGCAGTAGTGAGATTTTGAGTGGAACACCCATTTTGTAAAGAACTTCAAAAATTATGCTACAGAGTAGTGATACGTATATTGCATTTCAGAAGAGAAAAAACAAGAGAGAATCAGAGGCTCTGCAATGTGACTAACTTCTGGAAAATTCGTCAGTCTCGCAAAGCAAAAGTGAAGTTCTCGTGAGAAACCCAAGATAGCAGTGCAGCAAGGGAACATGGCTAATATGGTGTCAGGAAGTATGACACGTGTGACAAGCACACGGTACCCCCGCAAGGCATGGCAGACCCTACACCATTCATGCTAGCTTTCTTCACAGAGGAGGAGGAATTTGGGTGGATAATGTCATGCATAGCTTCCATCCTGGTCAGAGTCATTAAGGTACATCTGTAAAGGAAACTTTTTCAGGGTAATATATTAGCAATCTCAGTTTAATGAAGGTAAGAGCATTTGGGCTTGAAGTTCTGTCTCTTTTGCATAATGTCTCTCTATTGCAATGATATTATTTGATTTCAGGTATTAAACTGAATAATCTTAAAATTCACCAAGGAATATAGACTATCATAGAAGTATGAAACTATGCCAGATCCTACCTACATGACCCAGTCATCTGGTAGTCTAAGCTAAATTTCAATCATTGATCTTCATTTGTAGATACTCCTACATATGTCTGGGTGTCATGAAAGTGTGAACTTGGGTACTTACATGATCCTTAATCAGATCATTTTTGGCACTGTCCCTCTGTTCAGCTCCCCAGAAGCTACAAATTTTGCAGCTTTGTTCCGCCTTAACTTAGTCCATGATGTCTTTGCCTTGGAGCCAGCTGATCATGTACTAAAACCATGAACAAATAAACATTCTCCTCCTTTAAGTTAGGTGTTGTGTATTGTATCTCAGAGATTAAAAAAAAAAAAAAACTAATGCAGAATATTGGAAACCAAAACAGTATTGTTGTCACTATGACCATACCTGACCATGTGTTTTAGAAGCTTTTGGTACTGGTTTGCTGATGGAGTTTGGGAAGGTTTGGAGATGCAAGTTAAAGAAGTTTTACCATTCAGTAAGCAGAGCCTGATGGGTGATTCCAACCAGAGTTCAGAAGACCAGAATGTTGCTAGAAATGTGGACACTAAAGGTGAGGCTCAAGAGATTTCAATTAGGAACAAGGACTCCATAGGCACTTGGAATACAAACTATGGTTGTTACACTCTGGCAGACAATTTATATCATTTTGCCCATGTCCTGAGATGTGGCTGGAGACTAAGATTAAGGAGGTGGACTAAGAAATCTGGAAGAGAAAATTCAATAACATTTCAATCTTCAGGCATTGGCCTGGTGACTCTTTTTAGCCAGATTTATGTGAATCAGAGGCAAAAGAGCAGATTTTTTTTTTAATTCAAATTTCAGCCCAGAAGGAAATGTATGTAAAGTTGGGGCTAATAGTTTTGGTTGCTAAAGAGATTAATGTATTTAAAAAGAAATCACTTCCTTTGAACAGGAACAAGATAAAATAATGAAATGATAGCATCTTAGAAATCAAGACCTCATGCACTGCATGTTCAGTGTTGCAAGTGTCAAACCTTTATTTACAAAGACAGTCCTGGGTTGCCTGCTCAAGAAGGACCTCCTCAAGAGTTGGCCTCGTAGTGTGCACTGTAGTGCTCAGCTATAAAATCACATTCAGGCTGCAGCAGCAATGGTCAAAGATGTTTGGCTACTGCCCCCACTGACAGCAGACTGTAGCATCATCCACCTGATGCAGGTTTTACCAGCATGCGGTATGCAAGAGTTGTGAGGTCAGGGAGGCTTCCATCCAGATTTCCAAGAAAGGCCTAGAATGAAACTATGGGGAAAAGGTCAATGATGCAGTGGAGGCCCCAGGGAATTATAGAAACCAATGACATGGAATATGTGTCTACTAAGTCTGCAGCCTCTAAGTGCAGCCAGCACAAGACAGAGGCCATGTGGGCTCTAACCAGCAAAGCCAGAAGGGTCAGGCCATTCTGGCTCTTTAGAATTCACATTTTAGCACTGCGTGCCCTAACTGTCAGTTATAGAACTACAGTACTTAATGTTTCCCTGATGGGTTCCGAATTATCTTTAGTCCAGTTCTTTCCTATCCCCTCTTACCCTCTTTCAGAATGGGAATCATTACACTGTAACCTTTTGCCTTGGGATTACATAACTTTAAAAAAAATTTTTACAGAGGTTCACAGCTAAAAGTTTGTCTTGAGTCTCAAAAGAGACATGGACTTTTGAAAATTGCTGGAACTTTGTAGACTTTGGGAAAGAGATTATTGCATTCCTGGTTGTATAGGGGATAACTGCATTATGTCAGGTACAATTGCAAATTTCCTATTTCTTTATGTGGAGATTAAATATGATTTAAGAAGATATTTTGGGGTGTGAAGTTGACTAAGGGCAGTTTCTATTTCTAATCCTGATTTGTTAGCTTCACTGGATAAAAAACACCTAGGAAATTAGTATAGTGTATTCCTGGATATGTCTGGGTGGGTCATAGAGGCATGACCTTGGGTCGTATTTATGGCCCCTAATCAGTTTCTATCCAGCTCTGTTTCTCTGCTTTGCTTCCTAGTGCCATGAACTAATACTCTCTGCTCTGCCATGCCCTTCCTGCAGGATGTTTCTGCTGTAGATGAGCTAATCCCAGACTTTAACTATGGAAAAATTAAACCTCTCCTGCTTTAACTCGGGTGTGTTGGAGATAGCATCTGAGCTACTAAAAAGCTCAGAAATATACATCTTTCTACAAAGAACACTCCAGCAGGACAAAAATAAATAACAACACGAGGGTAGCCAGAAAATAAAAGCAGCAAAGGGGATATAGCATCAGGGAATCAATCAATTGGATGGAGTGCATAAAGAGAAATAAAGGCAAATCTAACTAGCTCCTAGATTAGTTTTTTACCATGACCTTAGGAGATGCATCAGACGGGACTTGGTAATTCAATCTATCTATTTTTTACTATTGTTCTCCTGTCTACTTCTCACTAGTAGACTCTTTTGCCTTTGATTTCTCCCCTTTCACTCCTCTTTCATATGTGATATTCATCCTTTAATTCACTTCAGAACTTCCTGATCTGCCATATGATTCTTGTAAGTTTGTTCAACTTCTTTAATTCATTCAGCGACAGTTTCAGATTTGCACTTCTATTTTTGGAGTTCAGAGGGAGTACTTTCAGATTCCTCCATTGTTCTTTAGAACCATCTCTATTTTATCACATTTTTAATCAAATTTTAGTCCTAAAATACATGTCATTTCTCTGAGACTTTGGAAGTTTTTATATTTCAGAGAATTTTTTGAGTTTTTATTCATAAAAAATCATAATTCCAGAGGAAGATCTGACCTATCTTTATGGATTTATTCTGTTAACTAGAATTCATAAAAAACAACTTTGCATTGTTTGCCCAACCTTTTTTGAAGTTTTTTTTTCTAATAAAGCTACATTTTATTCATCTCAGACTGATTTTAAATAACTATAGGAACCTGCCCTTTGATGAACTCAGTGTACCTATTCATGAGAGTTTGGGTTATTGTATTTGTATCAACTTGACTATTATCAGCAAGTTTTGGAAAACTGCATTTAATTGTAATACTGCCTCTCAGATTTTTCAGATGTATCACCCCAAGAAGAAAGCTGAGTGCAGGTTGGAGACAGCCCCATGTCTTGGACTATTTATTCCACTATTGCTAGCAGCTGAACTCTCAGCTGTACTCTCCCCACCACACATGTCTTCCCAAACCACATTATTTATAGGAGATATTCTCCAACAATTATTCGCTAGTCCAGTATTTGGTTGTGTGTTCGTATATTTTGTATTTATAATAACTATTACAATGTGGGGTAATGAAATATATTTGTCCTGAAGCCTAGGTTTTGTCTTTCTTCATGGACTGCCTACCTGCCTGCTTGTTTTGTTACTTATTTTAATATCAAAGTTTAAAACAATGCTATGAAAACAGCAGGCACTGACCATGCTCATTGAATGAAAAAAATGACTATCACTTATCTGCTAAATGTTTTTAGTGCCACACTCTATACTGAGCTAAAAAAATCATTAAGTCATTGTTAACCTGACTGGGCATCGCCATGTGACCCGCTCTATAATGAAGCCACACATCTCATATGATTCTTGCTTTTCTGATTCTAATTTATTCTCTAAACATCTGCTCTAAAACTGCCCCTTCTCAAGTGAACACGACTCTAAAATCAGGAATCAATTTTGAGTGTGGTAGGGTAATCGTTGGCACCAACACACTACACAAACACAGAGTGCTGGTGTAGCAGTCATGTTCCCACCCTGAATATACAAAGGAATCTATGTCTAGAAATAAGTACTACTCCTCAGCATCTGTTCTGTCCTTGCTGTAGTTAAAT
>RJWM01042814.1:0-14139 GCA_004363535.1 Dasyprocta punctata
TTTTTTTTGTAACAGGAGCTATCTAAATCACTAAGTTTCTCAGGCTGGGCTTGAACTTGTGATCCTCCTGCCTCAGTCTCCCAGAGTGCTAGAATTGCAAGCATGTGCCACCACACCCAGCTTTGAGATTAAGAAACTGAAGTTGAGAGCTGTCGGGTAAACTGTCCCATGTTGTCAAGTGAGTGAATGAAAGAGCCTGGGCAAGCCTTGAGCTGGTTAAGTACAGACATACTTGCAGTCTACTTTTAATAAAAAGAGACACATAAGTAACCAAATATGTCTTAATATGGCTTGTCAACCCATTATCCCCAGACCAAGTGAGCTGAGCTTCTGTAATAACAGGTTAGGCAACATAATTTTTACTTTGGTTGAAAAAAAACTTTCCAGGGCTTTTGTAGGTATCAAATAGCATCACAATGACAAGCAGTCATCAACATTTTGGAAGACAAGACAGGACTAAGCAAATTGCAAATCTGACCCAATCTCACAGAGTCCCAAAGCTGGTTGGAGTCTTATCTGAGGCCCTTGGTAGGTCTTCCATCTGCAGCCTCCTCTTTCTGGAATGGCATCCATCCTCCTCTCCCAGCCCCAGCCAACACGGCATGAACTTCAAGACATTCACACAGCAGCCCTTTGCAGAAGCTCCCCTTGACACATCTTCATTATTTCTGCTCCCTTTTCTGCATTTATCCATTCATCCATCCCAACAGTATCGAGTGAATGTATTTAGCCTAGCACAGTCTGAGGCCTTGAGGACAGAGTGGGGAAGGAAGACACCTAGGTGTGCCCTTGTGGAAGGCACAGTTGGCTCTTTCCATGGGACCCAGTTTCTTCCCTTCTCTTGTGACGGGGTGGTTACACACTGAACTCCACTGAGCTGTTCTCGACTTCGCTGGAGCACCCGAAAACCATGCTATAGTTATTTTTAAACCCCCCTGCCACATAATTCCTTCATAAAACATGAGTAAGACAACCAAATTGGTGCCTATCTTGCACTCTTGTTTCATGTCCTCTGTCTGACCATCGTGGCCTTTGACTTGCCTGTGGCAGTTTCTATCCTTGGCCAAAGTCCCAGGTGAGACGCTTGCAGGAAGCAGAGCTGCTTCCCCACCTGGGAGAATCAGCACCATCCCCGCAAGGCAGGAAGTCTCTTCATAGCTCCACTCAGTGTTCATCTTGGGCCCGCTGTCCAGTAGGCTGCTGAGGGTTTTGAAGGCAGAATGCCTTGGGCATGGCTTTTCATTGGAAAGTGAAAAAACAGCTCTTGGAGACCCACTCTCTTTAAATATACAAGGGAAACCCCCCCTCAAATGTAGCCAAGATGTAGTCTGTTATCTTTGTCCGCTGGTCTACTATCTGGCTAAGAGGGAAGCCAAAACCTGCTGAATAGATACACAGAAGAACCCACAAGCACATCTGCCTGGGAAGGTGGGATTGAGTGCCATTCTCTAGTGTCAATTTTTGATTTACGCTCTTCTTCCCAAATTCCATATCTAAGTCTGTAGACTGTTCACTCAAAATCCCAGTGTGTTTCTAAGTCTTGTAGTGAATTACAGTTCAGCTTGGAAGGGGGAGGCCATGCCAAAAGGCCCCTGGTCAACTTCAAGGGGTGCTTCAAGCCTGAAGAACCAGTGGTCTCGCAAGGTGGCTGCAGGGATGGAGTCTGTGGGCCAGGTCTCACCAGAAACACAGGGCAGCAGTACCTGTTCATTTTCCTCCACTGGCCTGGTCTTCCTCCTCCTTGAGCTTGTGACAGGAGTTGCCTTCTCCAATGCCACCCTGGAAAGGTGGAAAGGAAAAGGAGACAGGATAATTATCAGAACCTAATTAGAATCAGAGTCAAAGGGAGAGAGTTGTGTGGCTGTCACAACTGTCAAGAGTTACAGACACCACAAGGCCCCCATGGAAGGGAGTGCAGGGATAAATATTCTCTCTCTCTCTCTCTCTCTCTCTCTCTCTCTCTCTCTCCCTCTCCCTCTCCCTCTCCTTCTCTCTCCCTCTCTCTCCCTCTCTCCATGCAGGTGAGCAGCTTTCCTCCACCATGCACTCTCTACTGTGATGTTCAGCCTTGTCTCAGGCCTGAAGTAATGGGGCCAAGTGACCCTGGACTGAAACCATGAGCCAAAATAAATCTTCCTTACTTTAAATAGTATTTCTGAGGTATTTTGTCACAGTGACAGAAAACTGACAACATACTAGGATTCTGGCTTTCCCTCTGGCCCCTTGCAGTTAACTCACTGTTGAACAAAACCAATAGAAAACCAGAGCATGCAGCCATCATTTGGATTAGAACCCAAATGATTTTCCAGAAAAATCAACTTCCCAAGAAAAAAGCAAGGGGCATTCACACTTGTGCAAGTGAGGAGTTCATATCCCTAATATGAAGGGATACACACCAAGTCCAATGAAAATTCACCATGGTATCTGGGATCAGCTTCCACTGGGCCAGCTGAGTGAACCCCTTTCTTTGCTTGTTGGTCTAGTGGAATGAAAACCCCATGATGTCCAGGAATCATTAAATTCTGCTAAACTTTAGATTCCAGATGTCACCAAAGGCTGTGTGTTCCTGGCTCAGTCCACTGGAGGCACTATGGGCAAGTGGTAGAACCTTTGAGATACGGGCATTGTGAGTCCTTAGGATATTAGAGGTGATTCCTTCAAGGGGTGTGTTGGACTCCAGTCTCTTCCTCTAGAATTTACTTCCTGGCCATGAGGTGAATAGTTTTGCTCTACCATGAGCTCCTGTTTTGCTGTCTTACCTCACCACAGGCCCAAAGCAAACGGGCCTTATCCCCTCATCTTGGACTGAAATCTCCAAAACTGAGACAAAATAAACCTTTTCTTTTATAGGTTAATGATCTTTGGCATTTTTGTTATAGAGATAGAGAACTAATACAAATTCCAATTCAAAATGCCCATGCTTTCACTCCTTTGAGCACTAGGACCTCTCAGTTTAGGATATTTAGAGTAATCTCTGTCTAGAATGGTACTGTGCTGTTGAAATAAATGACAATTTCTTAATACAAATTTAAGAGATGAACACTTATTAATCCAGCCTATAAATGAGAAAAGAGAGACTCAGAGTATTAGAATAATTCTCCCAATATCACAAAGAGCTAATAATATTTAGCACTGATACTGAACACTAATGTTTGGGCCTCTTCACTGGACTCCTTTAGGAGCAGATAGGCCACAATGCTCTCATGAGCATTAGATGCATATGTCGAGAGAGTCAGCCCTTTGTGTTGCTAGGCGACATAATTTATTGCCCTTCATGCCCCTTTTGCTCACAAGCTCCATACATTGCAGAATTGAGCAAAATGCTCATTTCATATGTTGCAGAGGACCTGATGCCGTATTTCCTCTTCACTCTCAAGGAGTTACAAACTTTCAGAAGAACCTCTTCTCACAGCCACGGAAGACCCTATGGCTGTTCTCCAGACATCTGCTGGGGCGGGGGACTGATAACAGAAGGCGCATCTCTGGGGCAGGTTTAATCAGAGATGGAGCCACCAGATGAAGCACCTTTGCAAAACCCCAAGGCCTCCTTCCCATGCCCTTTCAAATTAAGAGTTCCTTCTGCTAATATATTAATTAAAATGAAATATTAATAGCTGTTCTCTATTATTTATGGGCTGTTTTTGGAGAATAAAATATTGATATCCAAAGAGGAATCAATTTCAATGAAACTTGCCTTTCTAGAGCAAGTTTGATTCGTGTCACATAATAAAGAGATAAGCTTATCAGTAGCATCAGCTCAAAGATGTCGGCTGTAAATGTTGATTTTGAACCAATAAGAAGATTATAAGCACTGTCATAAAATATCTTTCCAGGAAGTAAATTATTCAAAGCCCTTCGTGGGCAGACATGGTATCACATGCCTCGGTGATCCTGCTCTATGCAACACATTTCATTTATTAAAGCCAGAGAGGCCCTCTGTTGATAAAGCCCCCTAAATAAATGATAATCTTCATCTCCTTCTTCCAAATTATTTTCATGATGAGAATTTAAAATATCTGTGCTGGAGGTGTCATGTCAAAAAATGCAGCCCCTATAAGGCACACATACATCTTCATTGGGAGTCTCAGCTCCTCAAGACAGTCAAGCCCTCTTTCTTTGGAGCAGAGCAGTGGGTCTAGCAATGCAGATAGTTCTGAGGGATCATCTAAACACTTGAGCCACAAAAGAAAAGGTATTGTGGCACTCAATCTCAGCAGGACCCCACATCACAGCATGACTTAGCATGACCTAGGCAAGACATTCAACCTCTTTAAAACTGAGACTCTCTTACTGGGAGGTAGGGAATAACACATGCACCCACCAGGCACAGAGGTTTGCCCACTGTAGGTTCTCAGTAATCATTTCTAGCTGGATAACTGTTTTAGTCAATGCTTACTAGTGTCAAATGTAGAAGAGTGCAATGTCTGTGTGCACACTGCAGACCCAATGGATCTGATAGAGGGCTTGGATCTCACAGCAGTGTCCCATGCACATTCATTTCAGGAGGCTGAAGGATCTGGGCAGAAAGGCTGAAGGGTCAGAGCCAGAAGCTGAAATGGCTGTGGGAAAAGGCTGAAGGATGTGGGCCAGAAAGCTGAGGGAGCACACTGGAGGCCAGGAGAGGACTCCAAGATGAAGATGAGGATTGATCGCCCTCGAAGAAAGAAAGCAGCCAAAGCTCCTTCAAAGAAAAATCACCAAAACTCTCCTGAAAGAAAGCAGCAGTAAGGAAGCTCCTTCATGGAAGATCAGCTGAAATCCTTCCCTCCTGTTCTCCTTTTATACTGTTCTGGCAACAATGCTAACTCAGATCAGCTGGGCATTTCCCCTCAAGTTGACAGTCTGTTAACTAACACAGTAGCCAAACATGGTATAGCTTGTATGGGGCACTCTTCTCAGCTCCTTAAGGCCCACTAGAACTTCACAAGTATTCCAGGAGGTTCTGCATGCCTCGAACAGTACCAAGAGCAGGCTCACCTAGGACTTATGTCTGGGCTTCTTTCACATAAAAGCCAGGGAAATCTACCCATCTTTGAAGACCTATGGCGAACGTCATCTCGTCTTGAAGCATTTCATGCTTTCCTCTCTTTGACTCTTTCTTTCCTTTTCATCCATCCTCATGTATGCATGGTGCCCCTTGTGTGCAAGCACTGCCCCAGGTTCATAGTCTCACTTCAGGTACAAACTTGTTCAATCTTCATTACAACTCTACAAGGCAAAGTCTATTTGATAGAAGAGGAAATTTGGCTCAGGAAGGTTAAGTGTTTTTCTCAGTCACACAGTGAACAAGTAGAAGGACCCACATTGGAACCCTAGATTTGGCCTAACCCCAAAGCCCACACACTTTCTTTTCTGTTCCACAGACTACTTGCTGAATCCTTGGCTCAGTGATTCCTATCTGCACTTCACTTATCCTACTGAGCATGCCCAGGTTCTTGCTGAGAATAGGCCTCAGAGTTTGTCACAAACACTACAACTCCACCTGCCTGGAGTTCAGCTGGACCAACACCCAATCCCTCACAGTACCCCCATTACCAGTGAGCCCACCAAGTCACCCCAGAATGACAGTACTAAGTCAAATCCAACTCTCCATCCACCATTTTGTCCCTCAGTTTCTTCATCTACAAAACAGGATCACAATGGGACTTATATCTGGCAAAAGCTCTGAAGATCAAATGAGATCATGAATAGAAAATGTTTTGAGCAAACCCAGCACATAGTTGGTGCTTGACTGATGTTAGCTACAATTGTTGTCATCCTAAAGGTTTTTGACTACCAATTCTAACTGCCAACCCATGCTCTCCCCATATTGTGCATCCCCACAGCAGAAAGTTTAGTATACAGAAAATGGTCAGCAACCATCAATTGATGGTGAATTCTTTCTGTTTTTCAATCACATGCCAGTTGGTGTTGGGAACAGATGCGTGAGACAGCAAGGGGCACACAGGCTCAGGAATGTGACTGGTATTTAAGTCCTGCCTCTGATATCTTCTAGTACATATCTTCTATCTTGGATGAGTCATAATCCTCCCTGAGCCTGTACGTTGGTGTCTTAGTTACGTTTCACTCATTGCCAAGACAAAATACCTGACACCCAAAATTAGGGAAGGAAAAGTTTATTTCTTACAGTTTCTCAGGAGTTTCAGCCCATACTTAGTTGGCTCCAAGGCAGCATGGCATGGCAGGGATGCCATTCATGGTGGCTGCAAACAGCAAGCACACTGGCAAGAGAGAGGAAGTGAGCAAGAGGAAGACCTGCCTCATTTACACTGTATGTCGGCTCCACCCCTGGGCAGATGCAACACTCACATTGCCAATCCCTGTGCCAGACTCAGCCCCATCAAAAGTATATGAGGACTTGGGGGTACATAGTACATGACCCAATACAGTTGGTATCTGTAAGATGGGACTGGAGGGAAAGGCTAGATACCCAACCTACGAGGTCACTGGAACTGGGAAGAGAAACCATCACTATGAATGCCATAAACCCCCATTTTCCTCTCTCCTTCCATGTATTTCTTTCATTTTCCTCTTTCCTCTCTGGACTCTCAACTCATTGGTTTCTTGCCTCTGCATCTTTTGTGTGAATGTCACTAATGCCTTCATCTCCTGTCTATTCTTGTGCCTTTAGTGACACATGCTGACCCATTGATAAGTTTGACTTTGTTCTTTATGGAGGAAAGGAGTAATATGTGCTCAGAGACAAAGACCACAGACTGCCTCATCTGGAGTGACAGAGACTGCTTAAACATATCCCACAAATAGCCATGAAAGGAATTATTCTCATCAACCATGAAAGTGAGCAGCTGGCAAGAAAAAGAGTCCCTAAATCCAGTCCTGGAAATCTCCATTTTCTTCCATATCAGGTGGATTGCATGGTGGCAAGAATCCATTGTTTTAACACAGTATTATGAAGAAAAATGGTAGTGGACTGTGATGGTACCCAAACAAAGCTGAATAATTTCCGACCTATTTTAAATCCTATCGTATAGACAACAAAATACACCCAAGTGTGAACAATAACACAAGAGCCACTGGCAGTATACATGGAGATTGCAAATTGCCTACCAAATTCTGTAGAAGGAATGGGTTCTCTGAGTTACCTGTCACCCAGAACACAGACTCTGTCAGATGCATTTTACTCACACAGCAATTCTGCTCTGTCAAGAACTGACAATCAGACATGCAAAACAAGTGCTATGTATGAATTTTACAGAAGTATCACTTTGGGAAAACAGAAACCAAAACAAATTGAGAAATCATATAAATAATTACTTTGAGCTTCAACTCAAACATGAAAAAGGAAGGCATACAAGCAGCAATGCTAATTAATATGACTGTTTAATTAGAGGGGCCCAAATTAATAAACCATAATGACTCCAGATTTTCAGCAGGCAGCCCTTCTTCACATGTGATCTCAGAGGTGTGACTCCGGGGGGGAAATTCTGAGGCTTTCTTGCCAGGTGCTCAGCTGGAATGGCATCAGGAAAGAGAAAGGCGAGGCCCCTATGAAGGGAAATTAGGTCTTCCTAGCCCCTACTCTCTGCTTAGACATGTTGTGCCCTCATTGATATCAGCAGGTGCTCGCTTCCACTAAGACAGCTTCTCTAATTGGGAAATCATTCTGCACATGGCTACAAGGTCCCAACCACAATGTACAGAGGACAAAAGAAAACTCAATACATCCAAGGGATGAAGTTTATTCAGCCTCAGTGTATCTCAAGTAATCTGTTCTCCCTCTGTCTCTTCTGTGTCTGTATCTCCCTTTCTCCCCTCCCTTTCTTACTCTCTCTCTCTTTCTTTCTCCCCCTCTCTCTTTTCTTTGTTTGCCTTTTTGTTTTCCCAAAGTGGTGCTTCTGCAAAATTCACATGTACCACTTGTTTTGTATGTCTGACTGTCAGCCCTTGGCAAGGCAGAATTTCTGTGAAAGCAAAACGTATCAGATTTAGTCAGGTGCATGGCACTGCCTAGATAAATTTTTTTTTAATTTTTTTATTTAAGCAAAAAAGAAAGAAAAAAAAGATATGTATAACAAAGACAACAAGCAAAAGAGACAAACAAATGACCAGAGTAAATGCACAACAGTAACATTGCAGGTTTACAAAACAGGATGATAGAAACTTGACAATGGTTGCAATACTGCATATTGTTATCTTCAAAATGGTTACTTACATTAACAGATATAGACATGTAAAACTGATCCAATCATATGAGTATTAATTGTTCTTTCTCAATAACCAATACATTCAGCAGTGTGTTCATTTTAGTTATCTTACATATACATATATACAGATTTATATCTATTCCTTTTCCCTTTTCTCTTTCCCCCTTTTCCCTTCCCATTTACTTTTGCTCTTCAAGCTGCTTTTTACACTTACATAGTATTTATTATAGATTTTGGATCATATATACTTTTTCTGTTTCTTACACTAGGGAGACAATATGGTATTTACACATGTGGGTTTGATTTATCTCACTTAAGATTATGGTCTCGAGACATGACCATTTTACTTATAAAAGTCTCAATGCAATTTTTCTTAATAGCTGAGTAGTACTCCATTGTATAAAAATACCACATCTTTTTTATCCAGTCTTTGATTGATGGGCACTTGGGTTGTTTCCAAGATCTGGCTATTACAAATTGGGTTGCTATAAACATGGGTGCACAGATATCACTGTGGTATGATGTTTTCAATTCTTCTGGGAAAATGCCCAGAAGTGGGATACCTGGGTTGAATGGGATCTCTAATCCTAGCTTCTTGAGGAATTTCCACACTGATTTCCACAGTGGTTGCACCAGTCTACACTCCCACCAACAGTGGAGAAGAGTTCCTTTTTCCCCACAGCCCCTCCAACATTTGTTGTTGGTTGATTTTTAATCTTGGCCATTCTTTCTGGAGTGAGATGGAATCTCAGAATTGTTTTAATTTGCATTTCCCGAATGACCATTGATGCTGAACATTTTTTCATATATTTATTTGCCATTTGTATTTCTTTCTCTGAGAAGTGTGTATTCATCTCAGATGCCCATTTTTGGATTGGGTCCTTGAATTTTAGGGGCCTGATTTCTTTTAATTCTTTATATGTTTCAGACAGATGTCCTTTGTCTGATGGACAATGGGCTAAGATATTTTTCCAGTTCATGGGTTTTCTTTTTACTCTGTTGGAGGTTTCCTTTGACATGCAAAAACTTTTTAGTAAGATGAGATCCCAGTTGTTGATTCTGGGAAGTGTTTCTCGTGCAATTTCATTTTAGTTCATGAACTCTCAGCCTACTCCTATGTCATCAAGATTTTTACCTACTCTGTCTTTTAGTAACTTTAGTGTCTCTGTTTTTATATTCAGATCTTTGATCCATTTTGACTTTATTTTAGTGTATGGTGATAAGCATGGATCTAGTTTTAGTTTACGGCATATAGAAACTCAGTTTTTCCAGCACCATTTGTTAAAGAGGCTGTCTTTCTTGCAATGTGCCCATTTGGCCCCTTTGTCAAAGGTGAGGTGGCTGAGTGTGTTTGTAGTTGTGGCTGTATCTTCTAATCTATTCCATTGATCTTCAGGTCTGTTTTGATTCCAGTACCATGCTGATTGTATCACAGTGGCTTTGTAGTACAGTTTCAAGTCGGGGATTGTGATGCCTCCTGCCTTCGCTTTGTTGCCCAGAATTGCCTTTGGTATTCTAGGTCTTTTCTGGTTCCAGATGAATTTCAGGAATGCTTTCTCTAGCTCTGTGAGGTAGGCAGGTGGTATTTTGATTGGGATTGCATTGAATCTGTATAATACTTTTGGGAGAATGGCCATTTTCACGATATTTGTTCTTCCTATCCACGAACAGGGAATATCTTTCCATTTTCTGAAATCTTCGATTTCCTTCTTTAGAGTAATGTAATTTTCGCTGTATAGATCTTTAACTTCCTTTGTTAGATTGATTCCTAAGTATTTCATTTTTTTGGATGTTATAGTGAAGGGTGTGGTTTCTCTTCTCTGTCACTGACTTTGTTGCTTGTGTACAGGAATGCTATTGATTTTTGAGTGTTCACTTTGTATCCAGCTACATTACTGAATTTGGTTATTACTTCTAGAAGTTTTCTAATGGATTTTTGGGGGTCTTCTATGTAGAGTATCATATCATCTGCAAATAATGATAATTTCACTTCTTCCTTTTCTGTCCTTATTGCCTTTATTTCTTTCTCTTGTCTAATTGCTCTGGCTAATATTTCCAGGACTATATTGAATAGGAGTGGTGATAATGGATATCCTTGTCTTGTTCCTGATTTTAGGTTGAAAGTTTTCAGTTTTTCTCCATTCAGTAAGATGTTGGCTGTTGGTTTATGATATATAGTTTTTATCAGGTTGAGATAGAGACCATCTATTCCGATTTTCTGTAGGGCTTTTATCATGAATGGGTGTTGGATTTTGTCGAAACCTTTTTCTGCATCTATTGAGATGATCATGTGGTTCTTGTCCTTGGCCCTGTTGATATGGTGTATTACATTATTGATTTCCGCATGTTGAACCATCCCTGCATTCTGGGGATGAATCCCACTTGATCATGGTGTATAATCTTTCTGATAACTTGCTGTATTCTATTTGCCAGTATTTTATTGAGGATTTTTGTGTCTATGTTCATTAGGGAGATTGTCCTGTAATGTTCTTTTTTGGTTGGGTCTTTCTCTGGTTTTAGTATTAGGGTAATACTTGTTTCCAGGAATCAGTTAGGGAGACTTGCTTCCCTTTCAATTTCATTGGAGAGTTTCAGGAGTGTTGGCATTAAGTCTTCCCTAAATTTCTTGTAGAATTCAGCAGTGAATCCATCAGGGCCCGGGCTTTTCTTTGTTGGTAGGGTCTTAGTTACATTTTCAATTTCATAGGCTGATATTGGGTTATTCAGCAGCTTTACATCTTCTTGATTCAGCTTTGGTAATTCATAGGTTTCTAGGAATCTGTCCATTTCTTCTGTATTATCGAATCTATGTGAGTAAAGGTTTTTGAAGTAGGTGTTGATGATCTTCTGTATTTCCACCGGGTCTGTAGTGATTTCACCCTTTTTATTTCTTATTGCATGAATCTGAGTTTTTCCTTTCCTCTTCTTGATAAGGTTGTCTAGGGGTTTATCAATTTTATTTACTCTTTCAAAGAACCAACTCTTTGATTCATTAATTCTTTGTATTGTTTTCTTAGTTTCGATTGCATTAATTTCTGCTCAATCTTAATAATTTCCTCCCTTCTTTGGGCTTTGGACTTGACTTGTTCTTCTTTTTCAAGGAGTTTGAGGTGCAGCATTAGGTTGTTTATGTGTGTTCTTTCTATTTTTCTGATATGAGAGTTTAGCGCTATAAATTTCCCTCTGAGGACTGCTTTCATTTTATCCCACAGGTTCTGGTAATTTGCATTTGCATTTTCATTCAATTGTAGATATTGTTTAATTTCTTCTTTAACTTCTTCTGTGACCCATTGGTTATTTAGGAGAGTATTATTTAATTTCCGTGTGTTTATGCGGTTATTGTAGGTTTTTTTGTCATTCATTTCCAATTTTACTGCACTGTGGTCAGATAAAAAGCATGGAATTATTTCAGTTCCTTCGCATTTGCCTAAGCATGTTTTGTGGACCAGTATGTGATCTATTTTAGAGAGTGACCCGTATGCAGCTGAGAAGAATGTGTATTCTGATGTTGATGGGTGGAATACTTGGTATACATCTACTAGGTCCATTTGTTCACAAGTTTGATTCAGTTCTGCTATTTCTTTGCTGATTTTTTGTTTGGTTGATCTGTCTCTCTGTGACAATGGGGTGTTAAGGTCCCCTGTTATAACTGTATTATTGTTTATTTGGTTTTTCATGTCTATTAAGAATTGTCTTACCTAGTTGGGTGCTCCCATATTCGGTGCATATATATTTATAATTGTAATCTCTTTCTCTTGAAGTTTTCCCCTAACAAGTATGTAGTGCCCTTCTTTATCTCTTTTGATCATTCTCAGTTTGAAGTTTGCATTGTCTGCAAACATAATAGCTACCCCTGCTTTTTTCTGGGTTCCTGTTGCATGGAGTATTGTTTTCCAGCCTTTGATTTGTAGTCTGTGAATTTCCTTTTGAGTGAAATGTGTTTCTTGTACACAGCATATTGTTGGGTTTTGTTTCTTAACCCACTCTGCTAGTCTGTTTCTTTTTATTGGTGAGTTGAGACCATTTACATTGATTGATATAACTGATACATACTGGCTCATCCCTGTCATGATATCTTTCTGTTGTTGGTTTTCTACATTTTCTGTTTAATTACTTGCCCTGCTTAGTGGTTTCCTTTTGTTGTTGTTCTTAAGATTGTGGCTATCTTTGTCTCTTTCTAGTGTCTTTCAGTACTCTTTGTAGTGTTGGTTTGGTGGCCATAAATTTCTTCAGTTGCTCTTTGTCATGAAAGTATCTTATTTGTCCATCAATTTTTAAGCATAGTTTTGCAGGGTACATCAATCTGGGTTGAAAGTTATTTTCTTTCAGGATTTGAAATACTTCACTCCAAGCTCTTCTTAACTTAAAAGTGTGTTGAGAAGTCTGCCGTGATTCTGATAGGCTTTCCTTCATAGGTGATCTGTTTCTTTTCTCTGACAGCTTTCAGTATTTTGTTCTTGTGCTGTATTTCTGATACCCTTATTATTATATGTCTGGGTGAGGATTTATTTTGGTTGTGGTTAACTGGGGTTCTGTATGCCTCAGTTACCTGTATTTCAGATTCTCTTCCCATGTTTGGAAAGTTTTCTGCTATTATTTCTGTGAATAGTCTTTGCAGGTCATTAGTATTGACCCCTGCTTTTTCATTTATGCCTATTAATCTTATGCTATTTTTCTTGGCATTGTCTTGCAGTTTTTGAATGGCTGTTCCTTGGTTCCTTACTATTTTTAAGAGATCTTTTCTTTCATGGCCGTGATCTCCCATGCTGTCTTCAAGATCTGAGATTCTATCTTCAGCTTCATTTAAGCAGTTTTTCAAACTTTCCATGGAGTTTTTCATTTCCTGCATTTCCCTTTGCATCTGTTTCAGGCATTCTGTTTGTGTCTTATATTGTTCATTCAAAGTTTCAATCGTTTTCTTAAGTTCTTCTTTTTTTTATCTTGCTCTTCTTTAGATGCACACAACATTTCTTTAATAATGATTCGCATTTCATTTTTTAGCTGAGAGAATATTTCTGTTTTGAATTTCTCTATAGCTTCATCAAGCTATTTCTTTACTGCATTTTCTATCATTTCAGAAAGTCCATTTGTGTGACTCCCACTGTCTTCCATTTCAGTGTCTCTTGGGTTTGTTCTTGGTGGGTTGGGAGACTGAGACTGCCTCTTGGTCTTTCATTTTGTCATTTTCTTCTAGAACCTATGTGGCTCTGTGTCCTGCGAGGCTGACCGGGCGTTTCCCTGAGGATAGTGTTGAGTCTTGGGTCATGCTGAGTCGAGGGACCTGGTAGAGCTGGATTTGTGCACAGCCAGTGGGGGCGGCCTCCCGGAGCATGCAGGTGGAGCCTCTGCCTTAACTGGGTGGGGGCCAAGGCCTCCTGGTCCCAGGGAGCTAGGCAGAGTGTACCCCAGAGTATGATGCTGCCCGGACCCTGAGTCTAGCTGCAAGGAGTTCAGAGCAACCTGCCTAGATAAATTTAATCATCCTACTACACAGCTGTGAAAGGATCAGCTAATCTCATTCTGCCAAAGCTGCATGTCTTGGTTACTTTTTACTCGTTGCTGAGACAAAACACCTGACACACAAAACTAGGGAAGGAAAGGTTTATTTAGCTTACAGTTTTTGGAGGTTTCAGTCCACAATCAGCTGGCTCCAAGGCAGGGTGGCATGGCACAGGAACAACACTTCAAGGCAGCAGCCGAACAAAAGCAGCAAAGTAAAAGGAGCCAGAGCAAGCCTCTTCTCCTCCTTTATATAGTACACAGGACACCCCCCCACACGGTGGGTGTAGCATTCACAAACATCCTTGCCTTCCTTTGCACAGGATGAGGATGTTTACAAAGTAAGACCCCTGGATGTAGAGCTGCTGCCTTACTTAATTAAGCTGCTAGACTTCTCAAGTTGACACAATGTATAAACCCTAACAATCCACCCCTTGTCAATTTGAGAAACAGATACATTTCCTTAAATCAGTCT
>RJWM01042815.1:0-14248 GCA_004363535.1 Dasyprocta punctata
AGGTCCTTTTCTTTAATAACAGATATGCACTTAAAGAGTTAGGGAAATCTTGTAGGGATACTTGCTCTCTGAGTCTTCTCTGTATTGCCACAAAATTCTGGAAAGACTGTGTGCTAGTTGCCTTCCCCTGCTTTCCTGGCTTTAGGAGTATGTTGACCAATCTCAGATGGGTGACTCATCCAGGGTAAGTTCCTGACCCAGGCAAAACCAAATCAGAACCCAGCAGTGAATGCTAGAAGTGAAAGACCCAGGGTTGCTAGGGTTTCTTAAAGTTATAGCACTGCCCTCTAGAGAAAGCCTAAGTGAAAATAAAGTCAAACAAACCAAAGGAGATAAGGCTTTGCTGAGTTGAATGGTGTGGCACTGGGAATTCTTAACCACCTAGAACCTGAGAATGTAACCTTACTTGGAAATACAATGACTGGGAATGGAATCAGTTCACATGTGATCATACTGGACTGATGAAAAAAACCAGGCACAGACACATGCGCGTGCACACACGCACACACACACACACACACACACACACACACACACACACAGTGGGTCACGTGACAATAAAAGCGGAGGATGGAGTGATCCCTTTGTTAGGGAATTCCAAAGAATGTCAGCAACCACCAGAACCTATGAAGAAACGAGGGAAGATCCTTCTCTGACACTTAAGGGAGCATAGCTCTACTGACACCTGGACTTCAGACCTCTAGGCTCTAGAACCGAGGTGGAGTGGTTGGGCTTGTGTTTTTAAAATTTATGGTAAAATAGCCAGAACACAAAATTTACTTTTAAGTCTACATTTCAGTTACATTAAGTATATTCACAGTGTTATGCAAAAATTTCTATTTTTTTAAGCTACCAGGTTGTACTTTGTTACAACCTCCCTAGGAAACTAGTACAGAGTTGTGGAGGGGAAACATACCCTGACAATATTGTTTAAATCCTTGGATCAAGCCAAGTCTGAATTCCCTTAGCCTCACTGATATGAGGCTGTAGTTGTCATATATTTGTTTTAATTATTTTTTCCAGTGACTTTCCTCTCATTTCTGTTCCCCTGAGGATTCCTAATACAGATGGGGCAGGTTGGAAGTGAATGTTCTCATTATCGTTTTATAAATGAAGGTTCTGACACACTGAGATGAACTGTCTCATTCAGAACTGTACCAGCCTTTACTCCCCAACTTCTCTCCCAGTTGCAACCCTCTTTTAGTGCTCATGTCCACTATAGCATTAGCAAATAATAAAATATTTTGGTATATAAGCCATGTCTAAAGACAGAAATTAAGGAACAACATGTAAAATTGCATCCCAGTTAGAAGAAATCTCGTTAGGAGGATAACGAAGTGAGGTGAGAATCAGGGGCTAGGGTAAGAGAACATGATGTGTCTCAGAGAACTATTTAGAAACCCCCTCCACGTGCACAGTTGTTTCAAGGCAAATGCAGGTCTAACTTCCAGGGATGAAATGGAGGGTGCATAGCAAACAATTAATTTGTGTTAAATACTAGCTAGTTCATGAAACATATTTTCAAGTCTAAGACAATCCCCAAAAGGATGTACTTATAAATGGCACTGATATTTAGCCAATCAACCATGTCTATTTCAATGTTTGAATTTGATGAGCCTGGTTGCTTTTATTAATCAACTGCAGATTGATTGCTCCCTATATTTGTTGAGATTTCACATAGGTGATTATCTAATAATGGTGGAAGCTGATTCCTCCAAAGCCTCGTGATGCTACGCAGGAAATGAACTGTTACCCTAAAGCACAGTTATATGATATAAAGAACATGAAGTTTGGCTATATGGGGTGGAAAGATGAAGGTTACTACCTCCAGCTACAGTGCAGATTGATGAATGGCCAAAAAGGGCTATATCCTGTTGTCAAGGCCGTGGTGGGCTTCTGGTCTAGGTGGATAGTTGAGGTAAAAAACAGGAAACGTCTAACTAGATGACCACTCAGCAAGATTATCATTCAGACCATGAACTAAGAGAAGTGAATAGTTCTAGCTCTCCATGTAGCTAGAGCTAATGGTGCAGGGTATGAATATAACTAGTTTGGGACATGGAGAAAGCAATAGCTTCCACACCAAGCTCCACAATTGCAAAGCTGAGTGACCTTAGGCAACTCTCATCTTTATTAACCTCCAGCTATAAAACGGGATCAGACACCAGGTTTTCACAAGCTCAGATATTATAGTGGATGCCAAATGCTTTGAGAATCCCTCAGCCCAAAGCGCTGGAAGACTGGTAAACTTGCTTCTAAGGGCCAGGTGAGATTGCTCTGAGATGCATGCTTAACTTTGATCTTTTCCCACAGACAGGCTGCTCGAAGCTGGTCAACGCCTTTCTGATACTACTATAGCAAAAGCCCTTGTAGCTAGGTCCACAGTAACTCGGTGAGATTTGTCAAATCTGCTCCAGGATAATGTATCCTGTGGACAGAGCACCCTTCTCATTACCAGTGTGACTTCGGCTGCATGCTTTGGTTCTGTCCTCCCCTGGTTCTGGGCCAGTGATTTGGTTTCTGTTCTACTCTGCCCTGAACATTGGGTTTCTGCCCTTCCCTCAGAATGACTGGCACACAGCTCGGTGCAAGTCTGTCCCTTGAAGGAGGACTAAGTTCAGTGCCCAGTACCCCACTGATAACCCAGAAGAACAAATGACTCTGTTTCTGCCAAGTTCCATCCCATGGATGGACCCACAAGAGCTCAGAGTGAATCCCTCCTTCTTGCCAGGGGAGCAGCTCCTCATTCATCTGCTGTGGAGAATCAGAAACTCCATTTCCTGACATTTATTACAAAGCAGATCACGTGTATTATAATGACTCCAAAAGACACCAGAGGGGAGGTCATAAGAACAGGTGGCGATGGTGGCACTGGGGACTGCAACATGGCAAGGGGTGTGGGGGGATAAGTAATGAGACAGTCCCCTGGATCCTTGGGAGCCACATGGCCACCTACACCTCCAGATCCAAGTTACCCTCCAGGATTACAGAGGAACTGGGAGGCCAGCCCACATTTCCTGACCCAGATTCTCTAACCCAGAGTTCACTTGCTAAATAAAGGATCAGAAAATGACACCCATCTCCACGCAATGGTCTTCGAAGGAAGGAGCTTGTCTAAGTGTCTTGTCCAAGTTCTCACCTTCACGAATCAGCCATGTTCCCTGTGTCCTTGTCTCCCCACCCCCTTGCTGGGACTCTGCTTTTCTAGACCAGGGAAATGTGAATTTTCATCAGATAGGAAGGTTTGAGTCATCAACTGTGAAATTGCTCCCTAAACACTTTCAGTCCCTAGTCATATGCACTATTTAATTTACTTTTAATATTACAGATTTTTTTAAAGTGCCATAAAGCTGAAGCTTGGCTACAGATGAGTTTATGTCAACACTTGTTTAGAACAGATTTTTGAAAAATTACCTTGGGTATGTGAACAGTTCTTTTCCAAACAGAAGCAGGCTCCCTTGTTTGATCTTGAGCAGTTTGTTGCAAATTAACGCCATACTATACTCCAGTTTCAGGTCATTCTCTAGCTATTTGATGTTTGTATTCACTTGTGGTTTTTAAGAGCCCTACAAGGAGTGAAATGAGATTTCATGTGACACAAAGACCTGGGGGATTGGTGCTGGACAAGACTATTAACTTGGCATGCTTCATTAATCCTCATCATGACCCCATTTTACAGATTGTCCCCATTTTACATATAAGTAACTGAGGTTTTAAGAGAATAAGAGACTTATCCCTTGTCACAAAGGGGAACCCAGAGTCAATCCATGTATATTTGACTCATAGGCTGTATTCGTTCCATTATTTCTTTGGTTCGCATTTTGGTGCATACAACACATTACTATGCAGTAAATGCAGGGAAATGAATAGATTGACTTTCTTCCCCAGGTCTGTCTGGCCCCTAGTAAATCCTCCTGTTCATAAAATTCTGAGTAGAAGGATTCTTCAGGAGTTGTAGGATGTTAGTGTTACTCACAGAATCATGAAACACGGCTCTCGTAATGAGGGCCCCAGAGGACCCCTAATACTTCTTGAATCCTCAAAGAGAGTCAGTTGTTTTCAATTTGATTTGCCAGACTTGAAATTTTTGGTGATTATGAATTCTATATAGTATATTGGGAATTATCTTCTTACTTGAGAAGGAAGGAAGGAAGAAAGGAAGGAAGGGAGGGAGGAAGGAAGGAAGGAAGGAAAGAAAGAGAAAGAAAGAAAGAAAGAAAGAAAGAAAGAAAGAAAGAAAGAAAGAAAGAAAGAAAGAAAGAAAGAGGAAGGAAGGAAGGAAGGGAGAGTATGCCCTGGGCTTGCAAGCCATGTTGATTAGCCATTCCCCATCCCCTCTTTCTTACTCTGTGGGGTCCTCATATGCTGTTACTTAGGTGGAAGGGAGCCAGAGTCACACCTGAATCTTAAAGAAATTAAACCCACCATGGGCAGTGGGGTTGAATCAGGACCAGCATGAAGACCAGAGCCCAAGCCAGTCTAAGGCCCTGCTATATTCACATCATGGCGTCTGTTACTTACTTACTCTGTGGAGTCCTTACTCTGTGGGGTCCTCATATGCTGTTACTTAGGTGGAAGGGAGCCAGAGTCACACCTGAATCTTAAAGAAATTAAACCCACCATGGGCAGTGGGGTTGAATCAGGACCAGCATGAAGACCAGAGCCCAAGCCAGTCTAAGGCCCTGCTATATTCACATCATGGCGTCTGTTAGATGTGTCAGTGGTGTATGATTCTAATTAGTGTTTGTGTGTATCCAACATGCCAGCAGCAAACCAAATGTTCACGTGATACTGATCCTCCCTCCCTCTGAAAGTACTATGTTAGGCAAAATGTATGATTTAACACATCTGGACTCACAAATCTACACAGGTTTTAGACATAACACAGGACACTGTGCTAGTGACTGAATGAGAGAGTGATAGAGAACTTTATGACAGAATCAATACTCAAATGGAAGACAAGACACATGGGAAGGATCTCACTAACAAACACTAGACTTGCAAATGTCCCTGTCTTCCTCTTAACCCAAACACACACTGCATTGCTGGAGCCCACAGCCCATTGTTCACTCTTTCAGAGAAGACGGATGGCAGAAGAGAAGGAAAAGGTAGTCAAGGAAAACAGAAAAAGCTTAGGAAAGCTTGGATGACCTTGACACCAACCTTCACTGCCTCCCCTGACCTGGTAGCTGCCTTCCTCCCAGCAGACCTCCGGCTGCAGCACCCCAACCCAGGCTCTCTGGTCAGTGGTGGCTGGACTGGTGTCATTGCCACATTTCTTGGACTCCCTCACCATCACCACCTCAGAAAAAAGTGCAAGTTCTTTGCTGCCTTGAAGGTGGCCTGTGATCTTCCCTCTCACACCAGCAGCATACTGCTCTTTCATCCCCAGACAGTTACCTCCTCCATGGCCCCGTCTCCTGCCTCCTTCCAATCTTACCTGGATAAATTCTAACTCACCTTCCAAATTCCTGCTTAGCTGGCAATTTCCCCAGGAAGCTGTCATGACCGTTTCCCGAGGAATGACTCCCTCCTCTGAGTCGCATACAGGCTATGCTGTCATCACTTATCTGCTCAATCTACAGTACTTGTGAGCTTCTTACACAGGGCCTCATCACTGCGTCATTTCCAGCTCCTCTTCTAGAACCAACACAGAAGAAGTGTTCAATACATGTTTGTTGAACTGAATATGAGGGTTTAAAAAGTGGGATTTGTTCATGCCCAGCCTAGGGAACTTAGTGACTTAGTGAAACTGTCTTAAAATAATGGACGGAGGGAGAATGAGGAGCTCAGTGAAAAGGCTCTGGGTTCAGTCCCCAGTATTGATTTTAAAAAAGAATTTGTGGGCTAGGTAAGGCAATCACTGCATTTTTTTTTCTGTGAATAGAGAATATTCCAATAAACTTTTAGAATCCATTTAAAAGTTCAAAACAATTCAGAAAAATATATATGAATAGGATAAAGCAGTGCCCCAAAACTTCAGAGAAAAGACAAATCACTGGCCTCAGGTTCTCTTTGTAAGACGATGGGATAGAATGCACTTTATTTATTGTCTACCATGGGCCAGACTTTATGTTAGGTGTTTTGCTGAAAAGATGATTAAAAGGTGGTTCCTGAACACAATGCCATAGTTGGTGGATAGACCAGAGAAATAGGAAGGAGATGTGTAATTAAAATACCATGGGATAAGTTTGCTAATAGTTGATATTTGTGTTGAAAAAGGGACTTAAAACGTGGAAAAGCTTTTGGAATTGTACTTCCTGTTTAGGGCAGATCCAACTTACTCTTGATAAAATATTTTTCCTTTGGTTTCTTAGCATTAGTTGTCATTTCAGTCCCAGAATGACATTCACTCACTGGGGCCACTATTGCTGCTTGAAACCAACACACAGGACCTTTGAGTGCTGAAATGAAGGAGAAACATACAGTAGTGCTAGGATATCTAGTGCAGCCCCAGGCCCTCCAGGCTCTCAGGTGCACATGCAGAAGCTCTGAGAGTCCCAAGAGCGCAACCAGAGAAGACGGAAGGGGAAAGAAGGTCACTGACACCACTGACCTCTTTGGTCTTCCCCCTTTAGGCGCCTACTCCTACTCCCCTACCTCACTCTCTCTTGTCTACTGGAGAAATTCTACCTAAGTGTCAAGACCCGGCCTAAAGGAGAGAAACTTAACCTTGTCAGTGGGGAAAGTCCCAAAAGATTTTTAACATATGTGCTGTTGAAGCGAGCACTCCTAAAAGATTTTTAAGCAGGGATCTGTCATGACAAAAGTGGCCTTCTGGAGAGAGGGATCAGCCACCTAGAAGACATTTTAACAGTCTAGGTATAAAATTGTGAAAAAAATAAAACAAGGCAGCAGTAGAGGTGAAAGTGGTCTCCATGTTTGGTTCTTAGAAAATCTTTGACTAGTGACTCATGGAGTGCTTTTTGAATATTTTTAATCTGTCTGGACTCTCTATAAATTGTCTTATCTCTTCTCAATTATAATTACTCCTACATTTGTCTCCACTATTGGAATATAAGTCCTCTAAGGCCAGGATCGGGGCTGTCTTATTTATGACTGGCTCCTGGCTCTCAGGGACTTCACCCTATGTCTAATGTTGTATGGGTTCAATGCACATTCTTTGGGTGGATCACTGACTGCATATTAAGGTCAAGAGAGTACCAGAAGATGCCTCATTTGTAAATCATTTCTAAATTTAAAAAGAGGAACCTGATTCTAGAGATGTCCTCAGTCTATCATGCTGTCCCCATTTCCATCAGAGAGCTTCCAGCCAGCCCCTCATTAAATCAAAGGAGAGGACAAGTCAAACAAATGTGGCCATTGCTACTTTAGTTTTCTTCTTAGTGATGTTGGCCTCTTGGTCATTGCAGATCAAAAAACTTGACGAAATTGCCTCCTATCCTGTTTTGGATATTAATTATGTCTTTGTTTTTAGTGACTTTACAATTCCCATGGGGGCATTGGCAGGGTTCTGGCAAAGGGGCAAAGGAACAGGCTGGCAATCAGTGTGATCATCGTAATTTATTTTCTGCTCAGACTCAGAAAGTTCACCAGTTTCCCATGTCGACAAAATCCCCTTACTAGAAAAAAGGAAAGGAAAGAAAAGAAGCCATTAGATCCACACTAGCATTATAGCCACATCCTCTTACATATGTAAAACTGCAGCTACCTTTTTTTTCCTTTCTTGATGGAGACAGGGGTCCAACCCAGGGGCTCCCTCGTGCTGGACACATACTCCACCACTAAGCTACACCCTGAGTCCTGCTTTTCACTGCTACCTTCATCAATTAACATTTTTTAAGAGGCCATTTCAAATAGGCTGTTCTGTGGCTATGAAAGCCAATGTCAGAGGAATCATACACTGCATAATATTGGCTATATATTTATGGGTTCCCTCCTACATGCCTGCTGATTTGTAAACAATCAATTTAATCATCAGTACAACACTAGGATGCAAGTACTGTTATTTCTTCCATTTTACAGGTGAGGAAATGGAGGCTGAAAAAGTTAGGTAATTTGTCTATGGTGACCCGGTTTGCAGGGTTGCCTCTGGATTTAGATTTAAGTAGTTGACTCCACTTGACCTCTGTTATGGTTCATATCTGAATGTCTTCCTAAAGCCTCCTTTGCTCACAGGTGGGGCTTTTGGGCAGTGATTGGATCACGAGGGTGTGATGTTTATCAGTGGATGAGTCCACTGATGAGTTTATAATGAAATGATTTTGGGAGGTGAAGCCTGGTTGGAGGGGAAGTGGGCCACTGCGGGTGTGGCTCGGAAGGGTCTATCTCTTCCCTGATCATCTCCGATCTTGGTCTTTCTCCCTCTCCCTCCCTCCTTCCTGCCTGCCACGCCCCTCTGCCATGCTGCCCTGCCTTGGATCCAGGCTACTGTGGACTGAAATGTCTACAAACTGTGAGGCAGAATAAACCTCTCCTCCTTTAACTTGCAGGTGTCAGGTATTTTGTCCCAGAAACAAGAACGTAATATAGACAGTTTCTCTCTCCTGTTCACGTGTTCTCCCTCTCCCCCCACCCTCTCTCTCTCTCTTTGTCTCATGGGAGTCTCCCTAAAGTCAAATATTAATTGGCCATACTGTGCAGACAACTCAGGCCCAGGCTCACTCATACCTAATTAACTGCTAAAAGAAACACCACCTTAAAAAATACCCTCTTGTTTAGTACACACACAGGCAAAGAAAGGCTCTTTCATAGATCCCCTGACAGGGCAGCTTGGCACTCTCTGAATAATCGTGGTAAGAGGATGTAGAAGAATAATCTTTTTATAGGGTTAAGTATCCCGAAGGGCAGGCCTATGGGTGTGTGTCTCAATAGAACCACGTACTCAATGGCCTAGAGGTTTCACAACTAGAGGTTTAGCTGTTACAGTCTTGTTTTAATCTGCTCAGCACTTGGCTCTATTGCCTGGGCTTGACTGTCCTGCACAAAGTCCTCTGGGACTCCCTAAAGCCTAGTAAAATACCCTTCTTCTTCATTTAAATTTTTGAAAAACGTGATGTACTACACACTGGCAATTTCATGAGACATACATGTTCAGTTGCAAAATAACTCAGAAGCAAGTATCTGTGTTATTATCATCCAGGACGAGAATGATAGCATGGTGTCTAGGTAGGGATTATTAGCATCTGCGAGCCTGGAGGAAGAGATCATTGGGCTTTTTGAATCTTCTGAAGGAAGTGCCTAGCCTGATCCATGAAGTGGTTGCACGAAACACAGAATCCAAATCTGGTGAAGTTCCAGATTAAACTGTCAGTTTGTACAAAACACAGGTTGAGGTACAGATACACCTTAAATGTTCTAGAGATGTAATCAGAAAAATTAAGACTTAGGAACTTCTTTAGGGCAGTTTCTTAACACTAATAAATTGCAAGGAAAAAAGAAAGGAAAAGAGTATGTGAAGAGTACAACCTACTTTGTATCCTGATCGGAATAGAGCAACTATAAAAAATAGTTATGGACCAGTTAGGTACAGATTAAATATTCAGTGATGTCAAGGAAATTGTTTTAAATGTGATAACTGTGCTTATAGCAAAATAAAGAATTTTTACCTTTTAAAGACACACATTGACACGCACACTGACAAAACAATATGCTTTTTGGGATTTGAATAGAACTGGTCCCTGGGGTGGTAGTGGGAGTGGCCCTCTGTTAAGGTTTGAGGGCAGCTGGGTGACTGCAGAGGGAAGCACTGGTATTGTTCTTTCTTGTATATGTCTCAAAATATCTATAATAAGAAAGAAAGAAAGAAAGAAAGAAAGAAAGAAAGAAAGAAGAAAGAGAAAGAAAGAAAGAAAGAAAGAAAGAAAGAAAGAAAGAAAGAAAGAAGCTCTCCTTTAAGACGCAATTAAAAGGCCACCTTACTCATATCAAAGGCTATCTTTTCCTTCTCAGTGAGTTCACAGCACTTTCTTTGTTCCTGAGTCACAGCTTGAATTCTAGTTATTTGTATTTCTCTGTCCTTTTAGTCTCTACTCTCTCCTACCCCAAAATTCATTAGTGGCTTGTGCAGGAACTTTGTCCTTGCATTCCCCTTTGGTACCTAGTAAAGTGCCCGGTGGTAGGCAGGTGTGCAGTGAACATTTACTGAATTAAATGGTGAGAGACTATACAGCACACGAAAATACCTTTGAGGAAACCACCCATTGCCCACACCCCCGACTACTCATAGCGGACCAACTTCTGAAGAAGGCATGATCTCCATTTTACACATAGGGAGGCTGAGGCCTTGGCTAGCTGAGTCCTGGGTATGGATTTCTGATACCATCCTAAAAATGTACTCTGCCACCAACTCGTGTGAAAGAAGTCATTAGCCTAGGAAGTTCTTGCAGTGTCTGACAACAGAGCCCCAGGGGAGGTTTCTACCCAACTTCATCTTCTCTGGCTTTTGTCTGTGTGTCTGAGAGCAGTAAGAAAGCCCAGAGTGTTTGAGCAAGATGAGATTGTTAGTAATTCTCGAGGAGCATGTTAACAATAGGCACTAGTGTTCTAGGAGATTAGAGACAATTGTGACCAGAAAAATTGCACAGAACAATGTAAAATGCTGGTTGCAGATTGCTTGTGACTATCTATAACTTTCTCTGGCCATAGTACTTTCTCTGAAGAGATAGCTCTGCAGGTATCAGCACACTCCAAGAACACATATCCCCTCTGACCAACACTGTGACATTACTGTTTCTTTTTCATTTTCATTATGATCATCATAGCCATCATTGCTATTTCTTGATGTAAGTTTTATGTAAATGAACTGAGACCCATACAATGAAAACAGTCATAGTTAAGAGGAAAATAAAAGATCTGGAAATCACAGTGAACCAGCAGCTGAATTAAATTAGGCACGGTGTTATTTAGAAGCAAACATGAAATGGGGAGGGGGCAGAGTAAAAGAAATCACAGCTAGACTATTTGAGGGCAATTACACTTAATCTTTGGACACTATATTTTGGAAAGAATGTGCAGCAATTGAAAGAGGGTCCTGAAGAGAGATATGGAAATAAGGAGATGGCTTCTAGCCTTACGGCTACAAGTGCATAGTTTTTTGAAGAAAGAGGAGACCCTATTAGGAGGTCTGTTAAATAACAACAGTAAAGTGAAACAGGGAATCTGAACACAGTTTCTAACCATAGCAGCACTTCTCCATCAGCTCAAAAAATTGAAGAAGAAATGAGCCTCATCAAGAAAAATTTCAATTAGAAGAAAACTATGATCACAAGCCATGATCACAAGCCAGAATAGGCCCTCCAAAGAGGCAATTGAGCCTCCATTGGCTCATATCTTTGAAAATAGAATAATTTCACATTTCTCCGACATGATCTAAGCACAGGTGCACTCAGGGACATTTGGCCGAACTAGGAGAATTCCATCTTTAACTTCCATCACTGCTAAATACCATCTCTTGCCGAGAGCTTACACACCACCCCAAGTGGTGCTTTTAGCCTCTTCCCTTCCCCCATAGGAGCACACAGGGAGTTATTTTTATAGGAGCAGGTGTGATTTAGCAGCCACTTGCTGGGTTCGCAGATGATCAGCCCAAATCCGAGCCTGCTCTCTGCTGGCTTTGGCCCCGGGACAGAACAATTGGCTCAGAGTCTGGGGCTCTCATCATTGTTCTTCCATCATCCAAGTCATAGTGGACAATTCCACATTCTAACAAACCATGGTGGACAATTCTGTACACGTTTCACTCTGAATTCCATTAAACCCAGGGCTACTGAAGGCAGGTGTTGGGCAAGGGATATAGCTCAGTGAGACAGCACCTGCTTGGTAAGCATGAAGTCCTGAGTTCCATTCCTGATCTTCCTCTCCCTCAAAAAAAAGGCAACTGAAGGCAGATGTCTACCCACTTTTCATAAAGAATTTTGGATTGAAAGGCTGCTTTTAGCCTCTGAGTGTGACCCTTTGCATTTGCAAATAAACAAACCAGGGCTCAGGGAATTGGTCTGCCCAAGATCACAACATGCCAACTTCCTGCTACTACTCAACTATTTCATCTCCTCCTGTTTCAGCAGCCAAGGAACAGATGATCAACTCTTAGCAAGAATGGAGATCAGCTCATCTTCAACCATAGGCAAAAGAGAAAAGAATTTTGCAGAGCTGCAAGGTTAATATGTTTCCATAAATCTGCTAGGCTAAAAGGCATACGATGGCCCTACTGGAGTGAAGGACAGAGTTCCGAACTGGGAAAGCCACACCTGGCAAATTTCTCCTTCTCTACCATAGAGATAGATTAAATTGACAAAGGAGTAAGAGTTATATGCACTTCGTATCTGTATCACTAGTTCTCTCACCTTACATTCATGTAAAATGAACCATTAAGTTCTGGGCACCTTTCTTCCTGCTCCAATTAAACCCAAAGATAAACAAGTCGCTACTACAGATCCCTTTCAGACAGAGAAACAGATTGCTCTGTGATGTAAAAACACAGATGTCTGGGAATTGTGACATCAGGGAGCCCCTGCTTTGTCACTGGGGCCACCAGACAAGATTGGAGTCATTAGAAACTGTTTCTGGATCATAAATATTACATCTGTTTTTGCTCATTTTGTGAGTCCCCCCTCCCCCAATCCTTCCTCACGTTCTCCTCAAAGTTTCAAGACTGAAATATATACTAAAGATCATCGAGAGTCACTTACTTTCATTACATGGATGCATCAACTGAAGAGGGTGGTGGTGGTGCTAAATGAATATGGCAGGTCCACCAGGGCTGACACACTCCCTGTGGTGAGCAGCCCCGGCTTCCCTCAGTACAGATCACGAGCTGAGCTACTTCTCTCCCAGTCCTTTCTGGATCAGTGTTAAGAGCCAAGAACCAGCTCAAAGCTGGTTTTTAAGCAGAAACCTGCTAAATGTGGGCACTGAATTATTCATATATGGGGTCACAAATAATGTATTGGATGTTAGTATCAGATTTACAAATGCATCCATAAACCTTTGAGGGATTAGTTGCTGTTATGTGTTGACCAGAGGTAACAGATTACCTGGCCCTACTGTCCTTGACTAGCTCTTGCCCTTGGACATGGCTTCCCTGCTGAGTGTTCCGCCCCTCCTGTCTCTAATAGCGTGATGTTAAATAGCAGATGTCTGGGCTGAGAAATACCGCTGCAGAGTCAGTGTACTGTTAACCACTAGCCTTCAACTCTGGGTGCTGTTCTGTGCACTCGGCAGAGTTATGTGAGGTCTTCAGTGTGCCTCCCACGTGCCAGGGCAGAAAGCAACTGCCGGGCACTAAGATTAAATATCTTGTGGAGGATGGGAAGGAGAAAAGCAGAAGAGAAGAAGAGGAGAGAGTTTGGTTTCTAGGATCCAGGATCCTTTGTTTATCCGTGGCAATTCGCTTCCAAGGCACAGACACCCTTTAAAGTCCCTCCCTGTCTGTGCACTGAGAACAAGGAAGCTGGGGAGAAAAAAACACAGCCCAGAACACTTGGGTGCTGCTTGGATCTGTTTACAGATCCCACCAGCCTAGACCCAACACAGTACATTGGCTCTCTTTTTATCTTTCCATTTCAAAGTCCAATCTTGATTCTCAAAGTCAGGCCTAGAGGCACTGTGCCCTTCTCTGTAGCAGGATGAGGAAGCCCTTAAGTGCCCCAATGGGCTAGGATGGTCCCTAACAGTATGAGTGTCCTACTGCTCAACCCTTTTGCCTATAACTCAGAGAACGGCAAAGCGTGAGATCTAAACTCCTAGTGACTGGTGCTTGGGACAGGAGTGCGCACACTGGCCGGGAAGTCCTCTGCTGGGCATTGAGAAGGCCCTTGGGGGGTCGAATGACCTCTCCATACATCACCAAGTGGTGCTCCAGGCTCCAGACAGGCCTGGCCTGTGAACTGCTTTGCTGGGTGACAGCTTTGCGGTACTCGCTCCTAGCAGTGGTGTGTAAACAATAACATTATTGCATTATTACAAGAGGAGCAGTGACATGCTGATGCAAATGCTCATTTCTGACAAGACTGAGAAAATGAAATGGCTCAGAAGGGAATGGGAAAGTGTCCAGAGAGTAATAACTGTTAGGCTGTTGAAGAGCTCCTACAATGGATAACTCTGCTGTGATTTCATCAGCCAAAAACCAATTAACCCCTGTGGAGCAATCTAACACTGTGGCTGGGTAGAGGGGAAAGCCTCACCTCAAGTGATCATTAGGGGAGCCTTAGTGCTAGAATGACTCTAAGAAAGAAATGGACCACTATGCACATTTCATGGGGTCACAGAATCTGATAGGTGCTAGCCC
>RJWM01042816.1:0-14126 GCA_004363535.1 Dasyprocta punctata
TTTGTTTTGTTTTGTTTTGTTTTGTTTCAGACAAGGTCTTGCAATGCAGTTCAGGCAAGCCTTGAATTTACTATGTACTCCAGGCAGGCCTTGAACTTGCAGCGATCCTCCTGCCTCAGCCTCCCAAGTACCAGGATTCCAGGTGTGCAGCCACCATGCCTGGCTTACATTTTCTCTTGCAACTTGCTTCTTCCAGTCCAATATCTCCAGTCTTCCATTACAGTAAATCATCATCTCGTCTAACGAATTCAAGTAATATTCAAATTTCCCCAGTTGAGCCCCCAAATCTCTTTATCCATACAGTAATAAACCGTGTGATGATGCTGTGAACCAACCTGTTGCACTTATTTCAAAAAAGTAGCGGCTTGGGCTCCCATGACAGCGGGAAGCAGGACCTTCCGGAGTTGCTTCCCTGTTTGGCGTCGGCACATTCCCTGCTTCTGCTGCAGGGAACCTCCTGCTGCGGACCGGGGGGACCTCCAGCACTGCGAGGCCTTAGGATCGCAGCGGGCAGAGCTTGGTTTGCTCTGGGGATTCAGACTCCCTTCCCAGCTCACTTCACCGCTGCTGACAATTGGAGATGCTGACCCCTAGAGGGCCGCTTGTGCATTTTTATTAACAAAAGTTTGGGCGCAGGGAAGCAGAAATGCAATACAGTTTGGGCCATCGTGAAAACTTTTCCAAAAGAAGGTAATGAAAACACCCTGTAATGCAGTATAACATTTGGGTGAAAGTTGAAGTTCTCCTATCCTTTTTGAACAGCCTAGGAAAAATGCAAATCTAGGTCACCTAGCAAACTCAGTTGGTAGAGACAGGAACTTTTAATTCCAGGTTCATGGTTCGAGTCCCTCACTCGTAAGTTTCTTAGTTCCAGATGCTTCCTCACATGAACAGTAATAATTGGTTAAAAACAAGAACAAACTATTAAATTTCACCTTGTAAATACAATTGAAGACTAACACTTTGAGTGGGCTGCTTGAAGTGAAGCCAGAGGCCCGGAATTAGGGAATAAGACTTGGACACTAATGAAATTGTGGGTTCATAAAGGCTGAGCAGAGATGGCAGCAGAGACAGCGCTACACATGTCCCTGAAGCTGGTGGCTCTGTCACCCCTTCAGCCCACTGCCAGACTGTGGTGTCCATGAGCTGGTCAGGGAGCTCTTGCCAACAGACCCTTAGGACTTGTCTCTTTTTTTTTTCTTTTTTAAGTCAGTTATTTAAGCTGTAAATTTGCTTCATTCCTAAAAGCAAACCATTCCCCTTTATTTCATGTTTTCCTAGAAGAATTGCAACTTCTTTGAACAAAACTTTGCTTTTATGTTGACAGCTACAAAGTCCTTCCTTGTCTGAAATACGTTCAGTCATTCCCCACAAATTCTCACTGTACGCAGTTACCATACACTCTGATCTTACCATCAATTTAAAAGATGATGCCAGGCTTTAGAAGAAAAAACATGGGCAATTTTAGCACCCAATCCCCCAAATACCTTCATTAATACAGAAGAGGTGGTGGCGGGTGGGGTGGAATTTTTCCAGAGAAACAAATCAGGTCAAAGGAGAAACAAACTGAGAGAATCAATGAAAATATCAGACATTTATTTGTAACAGTTCCATATTATGGGTTGAATTATGTCCCTCCACCAAAATTCACGCTGAAGTCTTGACTTCCAGCGTCTCTGAGTGCATGTTGATCTGGAACTTGCCTCCTTGCAGATGCACGTATTTAAGATGAGGCCACGCTAAGCACTAAGAATCCTAATCCAATGACTGCTTTCTTTAGGGAAGAGGGGAAATCTCAACAAAGACACCCAGACATCCACTCTGGGACACACAAGTGCTGCCCTGTGAAGATCCAGGCAGACACTGTGCCATGTTTCTATCATAGTTAAGGAATGTCCGAAGATTGTCAAGAAACCCCCAGGAGCTAGGGGAGAGGCCTGGGACACATTCTTCCTCACAAAAACCAACTCTGCTAACACTTCATCTGGGATTGCTAGCCCTAGAACAGTGACACAATCAGCTCTATTATACTCTGTTAAGTAACTACCATCTGCATTCCCAAAAACCCTCTATGAAAAGGAATTGTTTTGATTTTTTTCTAACTTCAGGACCAGTGGAGTAGTTAAGATCACAAGCTCCTTCAGAAGTAAGATTTTGCTGGGTATGGTGCACACCTGTAATCTAAGCACTGGGGAGGCAGAGGGAGGTGGATCATTGTGAGTTGAGGACAGCCTGTGCTACAAAATATATAGACATGTTATCTGAAATTTATGTGTACTTTTCATGGGGGAAGAATGAGGGGTACTAATGAAATAAGATTGGCCACATTAATAATTGTTGACAGTTAATAACTGTACAGTTAATAACTGCAGAACCAGATACAGTGGATTTCATTATGCTATGCCATGTAGCTGTGTATGTTTAAATTTTTTCCATAAAATTAGGTACTACTGATTATGCAAAAACTAAAAGTGGCCTAACCACTTTGGCCCAGATATTATGCTTCTTATCACAAATATTTGACTGAGCAGGTATCACGTTCCTTGTTAGGTGATAAGGTCAAAACATCCAACCTAGCCGGGCGTGGTGGCACACGCCTTTAATCCTAGCACTCAGGAGGCTGAGGTAGGAGGAGCGTTGTGAGTTCGAGGCCGGCTTGGGCTACAACGCGAACGCAAGGCCGGCCTGAGCTACACAGTGCGACCCTGCCTCAAAAAACCAGGGCCAGGAGTTTGGCTCAGTGACTTAAGTGCCTGTCTGGCAGGCACAAGGTTACAAGTTCAATCCCCGGTGCCGCAAAAAAAACAAAACAAAACAAAACAAAACAAAAAAAAACATCCAACCTAGCTCTAGTCATGTCTTTAGACTTTGCATTTATAGAAAATAAAAGGGAAAGAAAACTCAATTAAGTAAACAACCAGACAAATCTAGAACACCAGGTATTCAAAAAGGCTCAGGCTCTTCAGAAAAAAAAAAAATGTCAAGAACAAATACTGAAGCCACTATGAATACAGTGACCAGTGGCCACTGATGAAGCCAATAGATTCCTTTTCAGAATGTTTTTGTCTTTCTAGGTTTTTGTTGTTGTTTTGTTGCTGTTTGTTTAGACAGGATCTTCTATGTAGTTCAGGCCAGACTTGAACTCACTATGTAGCTCTGGCAGATCTTGAACTTGGGACGACCCTCTTCCCCCAGCATACCAAATGCTGGGATTACAGGTGAGTAACATCATGCCTGCCATCAAAGCATTTTTAATGCATGAAATTTAGAAAAAAGATTATGAAAGAAAAACACTTATATTGAAATATAGGTATCAAAATATTTGAAAATACAGTAGGTACATACATTACTGCTGCATTAAATAAAAGAATCTACCAACACATCTAATAACTACAGGAACTTCAAAGTAATGATGAATATAAGTAATATTTCTGAGTATCTGCAAGGAGTATCATGTGCTGAGACAGCATCTTTATGGCAACAAAGTAATGGTGCTGGTTTTGGTTTGTTACCTTGATTTATAATAAAAGAAAATTCTAAATTGCAGTGAGAGTTTGAAGAAAGTAAAGATATCATTTTTCACTCCCTTCCAAGTTTAAACTGTATACATGGACTTCTGGTCTAATTTTAAAAGATTTAACAACCAAATGCAATGATTGTCTTTTAATGGATCTTATTTTGTAAAAACAACCATGCAAAGATAAAAATATTTTGAGGAACTAGTGAGGACATTTAGAGTGGACATTATAGAATTTTAGAGAATTATTGTGTTGTATATGATTATTTTGGGGGCACTCAACCTGAAGCAGCAGAGAAAATGAGAGTGAGAGAGATAAGGCAAAGGCCTTTAATGAGGAGGGCATGAGATAACTTGGGGGGGCGGTGCAGAAGCTCTCAGCGAGAACAAAGTGTAGTTACTTTTATCAGTTCTGGCTGGGGTAGGAGTTTGGGAGGTGGGCAAAATGACATATTAACAGCTGATTTGAAGGAGCATCTGCCTGTGTAAAACAGGAGACAGAAAGATTTACTGGGGACTGGGGGTGGAGGCTTGGGGGGTTGTGGAGTCTTGGGATTAGAGAGGGCTTGGTGCGTGCGCAAAAGGGAGCAGGAGGTTTATCTCTGGAATGAGAAGGAGAACACAGATGTTACTCCTGGAGAGCTAAATTATTTCTCTGGGTCTGGTACCAAGTTGGGCGGATGTCATGTTACAGACATCTAAGCCCCAGGCTAGCAGAATCTATCAGTATATGATAAGAGAATTGTGACACATGGAATACTTTTTATTTGGAAATACACACTGAAAAAACAAGGCATAAAAGGTCATGGTATATTTACATGCACACACCACATATATATTATATATATAGCACATATAGGGAAATGTTCACAATCTTGTTTAATGGAGGTGACACACATAATGTGGTATTCTTTATAAATTTTTGTATGTTTGAAATTTTCATAATAAAATCTTTAAGAAGCGATGATTTTTTTTTCTTGTAGTACAGAGGATTGAACCCAGGGCCTGACAAATAGTAGGCAAACACAGTAAAGCAGGTTTTCAGGGGCAGATAATGGCATGTGCAACAACCATGCTGGAAAACAGGCCTTCTCTTAAATGGTCCTTGGTTGAAAAGTAAATCAATAAAGTTTTTCATAAACTAGTTTAAAATGATCACATTATGTGACCTAGTGATTCTACATTTTTGGTCCTAAAAAACAAAAGCTACATACAAAACTTTACAAAGATTTAGGTTCAAAGACAAAGGTTTCTAATAGCAAAAAATTTAAAACTTTAAAAAAGCAAGCAATCTAAATTTATACAAAGAAGCAATGTTGAATATTGGGGTATATTTGTACTGTAATACATAAAGAGCTACTAGAATCATAAGACAGGCCTGAATGACCTCTGGCATATATGTGTATATACACAGATATCAAATATAAAGTAGCCCATTTATGTCAAAAGCAAAAACAAAAGAAAGTGGATAGAGAAGAATTTATGTGCCAAGTGGAGGGGAGGTAAATGGGCAAAATGAAAGAATTCCTTGAGTTTTAGCCCTGTATTTCATATTTCTGAATTTCTGCATCATGAAAACACAAATATTCAAATATTTCCTATGTATAGAGAACCCTTTCTTGTTCTCAATGCAGTCCAGGAAGGTTTATATTTGTAATCCCATGGAGATGTTATTAGATTTCTAGTGAGTTAATTCTAACCTACCACTTCCAGTGCAACCCAAGGCAAGAATAAAGACACTAAGACATATATGCAGCTATGGGGAGCCGGGGGTCCTAAGTCCAGCCAAGATGGTGGTTCACTGGAACAAAGGCCTTGACCCAAGAGCCCTTGCCAGGTTTTATTTATTCTCCACTGCCACGACCCATGTGGCTCCTGAGGTTCTTGGGGTGAAGCAGTGCAAGAGGATGAGAAAAATAAAGAGACAAAGCTGGGGTCAGGTGGAGCTCTTGTCCTCCTGATAGGAGGAAAGGTACTGCTCAACCAATGCTGCCTGTTTATTTATACACCTGGAAGGATGACGTCAATTTCAGCCCCTCTGCCTAGCAACCCATGGCCTGGATTATCTAGGAGCCTGGTGTTTTTCTGGGCTGTAGCAACTTTTTCCCCCTGGTTGACCCATGTGCTCTTTGTTACTTTGGTAGGGTCATGTTTGGGTCATGCCCCAGATCATTTTCCAGCTTCAACAGCTCCCAACACTCCATGAGGGGTGTGGCTCGGGGATGAGTGACAGTGAGAGTGGCGGAAAATACGTGACAGCCATGACTTCCGTGAGCTGAGCTAGGTAGGAGGTCTGAGATCACCTGTGCGATAAAGAGAGAGCAAGAAATGCAGAGAGAGCAATCTATATAACACAGCTGAGGTAGTAGCTAATAATTTGGGGAGGCTGCTTCAGTTCTGATGCACAATCCTTTTTGCCCTGGAAAGTCATAGCCTCTTTCTTGAGGCTCGGTCCCAGTCAAGAGCATGGAGCACGCTCAACTCACCAAGCTCAACCACGCATTTGGGGAGTCACTGGGCGGGGTAACACTGACCTGTCACCTTGCTTCAAAGATTACACATCAGCTCCTCAGCCAGCCCAGTTTACATTGCTCAAAGCCAATCAAAGGGACAAAGAAATAGCCTAGCTAGCTCTGTACATAGCAATACATAGAGATAGGGCCAGGTTTATTTGACATGGAGATAGCTGCTCTTTTTTTCAAGGAGAAACAAGCAGAGTCATCTGTGTAGTTCCCCACACCTATGTAGTGGAAACTTAAGGCAAAAAATGTAAATAAAGAAATGACAGGGTGCCAGGGTAACGGCCGGGGCCCTAGAGTCTGGACCTGCAGTGCCCGCTGGGTACTAAAAGCCGAAGATTGGCATCACTCCCTTCACTTTAAATCCATCTGCATTATCACCACAGAGTTATGGGAGCGGTCCCTGCTCAGCCCTGTGCATCAGCACATTAATCATTTAAGAAGTGTGTAGTATGACGTGCAAGGGCCCTAAATATACTTGTCTCCTCCCTCTTCTAGACCTAGGACGCCAAGGAAAACTTTTCAAGATTGACAGGGATGTCTGATTACCAGCTTTTTTACAAGGTCCAGTTCCAGACGCTCTGGAGCCAGGCCCAGAAGTCTCCAATCATTGTGCTAAACCTGCAGACACCTCAGAGTCTAACAGATGACCTCACCAGGAGGTTACCCCCAAGCCAGAGCAATTACCCCATGACAGGAACTGAGGCTGCTGGCTCAATGTAGGGGCCTCATCTCCTGATGAAAACAAAACCATCACCTCAAGTAGTGATGGTATTATAGACAGTTAGACATGCAGTCAAAGAGTTCCAGCCCTCAAGGAAGTCAGCACAAAAAATAAACATCTGAATTGTGGCTGAAGGCAAACTGCAGAGCCAGCCCTCAGGGTGCAGATACAATAGCCAGTCCAAGCTCCCTCCCCAAATAGAAACTGCGCTACAGGTTGTACTGTATTAGTGCCACGTGGTCCAGTGGGCCCATGTGGCATCAGGCAGACAGGCGGGTGACCAGAACATCTGGACCCATTCTCCTCTTCCTTCCCCAAAATGCCTCTATCTTTCCATATATCATTGCTACATCAGATCAACATTAGCTAAGTGATGTACTTGTGATACTATAGATTGACTGCAGTTTGACCTATCTTGTGTCCATGTTGTGATTTTGCTGTACAAATTACCCTGATTCAGGGCCCCTCCTGGAAATCCAGCTATTCTTCTTCCCCTTATTTCCTCCTTTGGAACTCCACATATCTGAGCACAGGTCAGGAGTTCCATCTTTCCTACATCAATGGCTCTACCAGAACCTCAGAAGTAGCCACAGACCGACTTGACCACGATTGCCTGTGCTGGAGCTATGCAAAACCCCAACCGTTGCTTTTATCCCCCCTTGTCTGTAAAACCTCTTTATCTACACTTCCCGCACGGCCACGCTAATTCTCCTCTGGTCCCTGCAGCACTGCCCTTCTTCCCTGGGCCCAGCTGGTCTGCTGTGAGCCCAAAGCCACGGCTTTGGCTCTAAAACTCTGGTAACATGAGGGTGCAGAAACTCTTGAAGCATGGCCAAGCAACGACAGCCAACACTTCCACCATTTTGATTTTTAAAGCAGTGTTAGTGCTGGGGAAGTAGCTCAAGTCGACGAGTGTTTGGACTGGACCCCTGGCACTACACCACAACTTCTGAATTTTAAAAGTATGTACGTTATCTTCAAACCTTTCTTTTTTCGCTGAAGAAGGTACAGCAGTGTGCCATTTGCGAGTGGATGGGCTCTGAAGTCCTGGCCCCTTCCACAAGACAAAGGACTGCCACTTGGTGCACATCTAAGCTGCTGTGCGGTCAGAAGCTGTGTTAGAGGAGAAGTGGAGTCGGATGGGGCAAGTCCGGAATCCGTGGCTCGGCGAGGTTTCGCCTCGGAGGGCGGAGAGCGCGGTCTCGGCCTGGGTCCTTGCGGGGCCACGACAGGAAGGGTGCAGTCCGGGATCCCCGGGCAGACACGCATGCTGGGCGACACACTCACTGCCACCGCACGGACGCGCGGGCCTGCACGGCGCGCTCCGCCGCTCCCCACCCGCGGGCGGCGCGGAAGGCGCACGTGAGCCGCGCCCGGCCTCTCGCTCCCGCCCGCCTGCCCGCCGGAGCACAAAGTCAAAGCGAAGCTCCCTCCAGCGGCCCGGGAGTCTGGGGTGGAGCGGGGAGGTGGAGGGCGCGAGTCCGGGTTCCGAGGGGCGCCCGTGAGGACAGCGTGGGCCAGGAACCCGGGACTGGGAGCCCGGGCGGGGAGCTACGGCGGGGTGGGGGATGGGGAGCTCGGGGTGGGGGCGGGCGCCCCTCCCCCGTCCCGGCGTGCCCCGGGCGGCGCAGGCGCGTGCGCGGCGGGCGGCCGTTGGCTGGCGGCTGTTGCGCGGTGGCGGCGCTGTGAGGTCTGCGGGCGCTGGCAAATCGGGCCCAGGATGTAGAGCGGCTGTGCGTGACGGCGCGTCTGACGCGAGCTCGGGTGGGGTAGAGAGTAGGGGGCGGTAGTCGGGGGTGGTGGGAGAAGGAGGCGGCGAATTACTTATAAATGGCGCCCAAGCAGGACCCGAAGCCCAAGTTTCAGGAGGGTGAGTCGGTGCCCGAGCCGAGCCTCGCGGCGGGCGGGTCCGGAGCAGGACGTGCGGGGTGTGGGCCGGGGCGCGGCCGGGCTTTGTGCAGGAGGTCGGCGGAGGGAGCGGGGCGGTCGCGGCCGCGCTCCTAGAGCTGCAGCGGACAGACCGTGGCCGCGCGGCGGCCCCCGGCGCCTTGGTCTTCTAGGTGGAGGCGCGGCGAGGGCTGGCTATTGTCGCTCGGCCACGCTCCGGAGCGTCGGCGGGGTGGCGACGTGGCAGGGCGGTGGGCGCGGGGCGGGCGCCGGCGCGGGCGCGTCCAGCGGCTCCGGGCTGCCGGGTCGCCGCCGCGGGCGTGGTTACCCGCGAGCACGGGCTGGGGCGCCGGCAGCTGCCGGGACGCAACCGTCGCAAGATGGCGGCTCCTCCATGGCCGCCGCGCCTCGGGGCGCTCGCCGCTCGCCGCGCACGCGCGCCGCTGGGTGCGGGGAGGACAGAGAGCCGCGCCCTACTTGGCGGGGACCAGGGAGTCTCTGCGCGGTCGGGATGGTAAATAAAGGTGACTCCATGGCGGCGTAGCAACGTTTCCGCTTCTAAACGTGCCTTGACGTCATTTTTTTCATACAGCCATTGTTGGACTGCCAGCAATAATTCTGATTAACAGTGACTTGAAAGTTAATTTTTTTATCTGGGTTTTGATCGACAAGAGTCTTGGTTGAATATTACAGCCTCACTTTCAGTGAGGCACGGCCCTTTAAGTTCTTAGAGCACATCTATTTAAGAGGACTTTTATAGCTACTAAAGACTTTTATTGCTGAGTGTACTGCTTGTTAGAGTTCGTACAAATCGCACGTCCAGTCTCGTGCCTAAGTTTTTTGTTTCAGGGATTTAAAAACTTTAATACATGTTACAATAATTTTTAAGAGTGTGGAACTCAAAATCTAGATGTATTTTATGGCAAATTTCAGTGGTATTTTTGTCGATGAGTATTTTTTTCTCACTTTGAGCAGGTGTGGTTTTAACGTCTATGGATTCTTCATTAATGTGTGTTTTAAAATCAGTATTAATCCGGAGTCGGGGGTAGTGTTCAGAAAGTCCTAACTTGAATGAGGGAAAAATTTTATCATCTGACTGAAAGTACTTTCATTAATGTGAAAGTCCAACGGAAACAGAAGTATTAGCGTATTTTTTTATCCTGGTGTTATATGAAAGGTACATTAAACGTTTATGCTCACTTACATATTGCAGTTATTGAATCAGCAGGCAGATCTGGTGTATTACAAATAAGGAGAAAGTGATAATTAAAAGTTTTGGTAACTGTTCTATTAGAGTTGGTTTCCTATGTAATGGTTTTTATGTGTTTGTTAAAACGTTCTAATAGGTTTACTCGCTTCTCCAGACTGTCAGGGCACAAAAACTTAATTTCAAATCCTAGCATACAGGAGGCTGAGGGCTGAAGCTCTTTGTGAATTTGAGGTCAGCCAGGGCTACATATTGAGTTCTAGGCCTGCGTAAAGTAATGTACATAACGAGACACTGTCTCAAAAAAATTTTTTTGTAACTTAAATTTCAGGTGTGTGAATAGTCAAGGATGGCTCTTCGGGAGGAAGTGCAGTAGCTCAAGTTCCAAACTAGACTGGGGGGTGTGTGTGGAGGTGACAGAATGCCTGTGCTGTTTATTGTTTATGGTGGTGCACTCAGAGAAGAGTAGAAACAAAGGAAGGTTGGGGAACTTCTGTAAAGAATTTTCATCAAGTCGGGCGTGGTGTCTCATGCATTTAATCCCAGCACTCAGGAGGCTGAGGTAGGCAAAGCGTTGTGAGTTCGAGGCCGGCTTGGGCTACAAGGCTGGCCTGAGCTACATAGTGCTACCCTGCCTCAAAAAACTAGGGCTGGGAGTTTGGCTCAGCAGCTTAAGCGCCTGTCTAGCAGGTGCGAGGCTGTGAGTTCAATCCCCGGTTCCGCAAAAAAAAAAAAAAAAAGGAATTTTCATTAACGATATTTTCCAGGTGTGTTTTCTTGTGTTTAAAAACAATATAGCCATCTTTTAAAAATTGCTTTAAGACATTTGGAAAATATCTTGGAAGGAAAAAGCTAATGCAGTGCCAACAGAATTACCTTAAAGTGTACATTGTACAAGCGTGGTAATGGTAAAAGTAAGAATTAGGAGAAAATTTTTCTTTCATGATTTCAATAAACACAGTTTTTTACTTAATGGTACAGTATATGTTCTATGAGAAATTTTAAACGGTGACTGCACTAAACTTGGGTCTTCTCCGTGTAGTTCTGTTAAAAGGTAAAGAAAACTATTGGCTATCTAGTGTATTGTCGGTGGGGAGACCTTTTTGTCAGGAATTTTGAGAGTAATTAATGCTCTGGCCTGAGTGTTATAGTAAATGTTGAGAGTATGGAGAATTAGAATCTCATTAATCTTAGATTTGACATTGGGCGGAATTATCTTTGTAGTCTAACACTAGAAAGGATTAAGTGTAGGGGGAGGCGTATGAAGTTACTATCTGACGATGATGGTGTTTGGTTTTCCCAGTTGCCAATCTTTAAGTCTACTGACATGAAAAATAGCCATGTCTTAGTTCGTTCATACTTTCAAGTAGCTGGGAATACTAGGTGAGGTACCTGGACTGGAGGTCAAAAAGCCTTGGTACAGTTGCGGGGGCGGGGAAGGGGGAGTACCTGTCTTTCCCAGTGCTTTGAAAATGTACCTGGAGAGGGAAATTAGAAGACACAGACCTGATCTTTTGGTGCTGCTGCTTAGTAGGGAACAGTTTGTCTTCTTTTTTTTTTTTTTTTTTATAACGGGGTCCCAATATGTAGTGCAGGCTGACTTTGTACTCATGTAGCTCAGGCTGGCCTAGTTAGAACTCGAGGTGACATTCCTGCCTCAGTCTCCTGAGTGCTGTGATTATAGGCATGCACCACCATGTCTAGCCAGTGTGCCTATTTTTGTTCATAACTCTGGGTTTTTTAAGATATGTCCCATATCTGTATTCTCAACTTTAATTTGAGCTGGGTATACCTCTACCAGCGATTTTCTTTCTTTTGTTTTTAATTAATTTATTATTTTGTTGGTGAAACTGCAAAAAATTATTTTAGAGAGAACTTTGATTTTAAAGTAAAGTTACTGGGAGATTGTAATAATAGGTCTCTAGTGAGCCATAGTTTTCAGAAGCACCCAGAAGACTGTTTTTTTTTTTTTTTTTTTTTTTTGGCAGCACCGGGGATAGAACTCACAGCCTCACACCTGCCCGACAGGGCTTAAGCCACTGAGCCAAACTCCCAGCCCTAGTTTTTTGAGGCAGGGTCGCACTATGTAACTCAGGCCAGCCTTGTGCTCATATTTTAGCCCAGGCGGGCCTCGAACCCACAACACTCCACCTACCTCAGCCTCCCAAGTGCTGGGATTAAAGGCGTGCGCCACCTCGCCCGGCTCCAAAAGACTCTTCATCAGATGTGGATCCTGTGTAGGATAAAGTCCAGACAGGGATATTACCCGTATGGTATTGCTCCATCATCTCTCAATTTCACTAATACTTTCATTTGTCAATTCTGTGCTCCAGCAGTGAATGTCTTAAGTACTTGGTAGTGTCTCTGTTTCGCATTTAGGTATAAAATGTGTCCACTGTCTGGATCATTCTTTATTACCCTCCATATATAGCTTATCAGTTATTCATTCTTTTTGCAGTATAGAATACAGGAAGTTAAACCTGTTTACTTACATGTCAGTGTGTTCCTTATTAATCTGACAGTGCTTGGCATAGTCAGGCACACAGAGACTGGATAAATATCTTGAGATTGCCGGGTGCATGGGTGTATACCTGTAATCCCAGCACTGTCACTTGGGAGGCTGAGATAGGAGGATCGCCTGGGATACATAGTATAAGGCTGGCCTGAACTGCAGAACGAGACCCTGTCTTGGAAAAAAAAATATGTTGAAATAAAGAAACTCAGATTTGCTATGAAATAGCTTTACGTTGAAGGTATATCTTTAAATTATGTTTAGTTTAATTGTGTAGCTAAAGGAGCTGGCCCCTTTGGATGATTTTTGTTGTCCTGGGTTTGGTTTGTTGAAACTGTGGACTGAAAAATAACGAGGTTTATTTCCACAATAACTAGTATCTGAAGTATTGCTAGGAATTGTTGCTTTGTTGAGCAGAGATAGTTTACAAGTCTCTTGAGATTTTTAATTTGGTCTTGTAAATCCTAAGGCCCACGGTAATTTGCCAAAGGTTAGAATTTTTCGTCTATTTTGTTGAAGCAGGCCAGATCTCAAAACACATTTGAGTGAATGCAGGGAGGTTATTTAAAAGTCCGGCACTCTTTAGTGCATATTGAAATTTTAATTCGGTAAAATATTTTACTCACTAAAAAATTTAGAAGCAAAGGTGCATGTGAAGGGTAAGTTCCTCAATGCAGAAAAACAGGAGAAATAGCATTTTTAAAAAACGTATCTCTAAGCTGGGTAGGTTAGTGCGCCCTATATTCCATAGATTAAGGCAGGAGAAAGACAAGTTCAAAGCTAGCCCGGGAAGCATAACTTGACTGTAGACCCTGGGTTCATTCCCAGTACCAAGATAAAAAATTTGTTATTGCCAGCCAGTATGGGTAGAAAGCCACTTTTACCAATAGTAACTATAGTAGATTTTATTGGCTTATTTGGCACACATGATAGGTACTTGAATGATTTACATGCAGTTTAATAGATTGATGATTGTTTATGTTAGATGCTATGTGGTTGCTGGTAGGATAATGTAAGTGGTGTTTCTCAGATGTGAATATTTTTATTATGGTGAAGAATTATAACAGTACATTTTTACTTTTTGCAGGTGAACGAGTACTGTGCTTTCATGGACCTCTTCTTTATGAAGCAAAGGTATGAAATCTCTGGAGAAGTTGGCCATGACTAGTTAAATTTGACTTTTTAATACCAAGTTTCAGTGTTTTGTTGGTAAGAGAATTACCTTTTTCATAAGTTCATAAGTTTTCCCAGCTTCTTGTTTTGAGTTTCTTACTGCTTGTTTACTGGTTCAGATAAGTTAAGATGCTGTTGCTGTTTTCTTTTTTTAACTGATTTTTTGAAGACCCATTAGTTGGAAGTAGCATATAAGGGAAATGATAAACACTGGTTGGGTTGTTGGGAACAAGTAGCATTTTATAGTTAATAACTTGTGAAAAGAAGTTTCAGAATTGTTTTTATGCAAATATCACATACTGAGTAGACATTTATAGTTAACTTTATAGATAAGATCAATAGAATAACAGGTTTAATTAATTTTTGTGGTACCCAGGATTGAATTCTAGGCTTCACACAGTTATAATAACTTTCAGCACAGATTGTCAGGAGATGGTGTGCTAGTGGTTGAATCCAGGGCCTTGTATGTGCTAAGAGTGCTTTCTACCACTGACTTACATCCGTAGCCCAGGTTACATTTAATTACAGTTTTGGATACTGAACACAGGCCTGTGGTGTGGCTTAGAGTACATGCTCAACATAAGGCC
>RJWM01042817.1:0-14176 GCA_004363535.1 Dasyprocta punctata
AGAGAGAGGGTACATAAAATATTTCACAGGATCCCAGTTCTTCAGAACAAAATAATTGGATTTTTCATCTTTTGTACTTTATCTGGCATGCTCCAACCTGAAAGACAAGTAATACTGAGAGATTTCCAGCCAACTGTACTATATTTATCCCTTGAGCATGAACCAAAACTACTCACACTAACATAAGTAGAAAAGGAGGTAATTTGAATAGATACACAAAGCAATCTCTCAGGACACTAAAGTGCAGGGATTGGCCCACCCAGGCCACTGTGGGATGGAATGGAAACAGATCCAGAGCAGTCTGGCCAGCTTCAGGACTGCGTCCTCCACACTCCTCACCTCTCTTTGAGTGCCTGTTCTGCTTTTCTGCTTCTCTCAGCAGACAAGTTTCCCCTCCTTTCTCTGGCTTCTTTGTCCCCTCTGATTTTGGCTTCTATGGCACTAACTCTAGCCTGATTACATGCTGGTGCACACCTGTCATTTTTGCCTGACTGGCACCAGTGTCCCACTTCTAGTGACAGAAGCTGCCTGCACCTCTGGCTCCAGGGTCAGCCTGTGAACCAGGCCTGGCGCGTGACTCTCTCTCCTGTGAACTAGATCTGTCATGGTTATCTTCTATCATGTTTTCAGTACTCTGTACTTTTTTTTGCTGCCTCATGGTTTTTTTTCACTCAGAGCTCCTATTTACACATGGTTTCTGCTTACTCATGAATACTGCCTTCTATCTATGTCTTTGAGCTTCTACTCTCACTAATATTTGTTTCCTGTCTCTCCAGTTCTGATTTTCAAAAGAAAACAATCTTACTGGCATAGTTAGTTGTCATATATTTGGGCAGAGCTTTCATACCAGGATACCCTCTAGCTAATATCCAGGCTACTAATTGCCTGCCCTGTGTAAGGGGCTGCCTTTGCCCAACAAGCAATGGGCAGAATTAGAGGGGTTGGAGCATGCATGTAGCATTGAATGTAGCTCTGTCCATTTAGGGACTTAAAACAAACAGTTTTGTCCATTTAGGGACTTAAAACAAACCCTCTTTTCTGGCACTTCATATCCAATCCATGAATAAATATTGTTTTCTTTATCCTCATATTTAGAATGCAATTATTTCTATTCCTACTACCACCACTCTACACTGTTTCAAGCCACACTGACTTTTATCTGCATTTCTCTAGTAGTCTGCTAAGAGATCACCTGCTTCTACCCACAGTCTACAGCCAATAGACCATAGACTATTGCAGTGGCAGCAACCAATGTGATCTCTTAAAACCTGAGTTATGGAGCTGGTCATGGTGATATGCAGCTGTAGTTCCGGCTACTTGGGAGGCTGAGGCAGAAGGGTCACTTGAGTCTAGGAGTTTAAGGCCAGCCTGAGCAACACAGTGAGACCCTGTCTCAAATAAATAAATAACCCAAGTTATGTCATACTATTCCTTTGCTTTACATACAGCAATAACTGCAATTTTACTTTGAGTAAAACTCAATGTCCTAGTCTCATTACCTCTGACTTCATCTTTACCAGTTTCTCCCTTGCTTCCACCACTAGGCCTTTGTTCTAATTGCTTCATTTATCTAAAACATCGTCTGTTAGATCTTCACTTGATTAACTCCCATAACTCCTATAGCTCTTTATTCAAATCTCATTTCACCCCTAAGTCCTGACTGATGAACTTACATCAATTTATAATTGTAGTGATAAACATGGTACCCTACTAGAATGTAAGCTTTGTCTGTTTTGTTCCCAAGTTTCAAAAATGTAGAACAAAAAAAAAAAATGTAGAACAGTGGTTGACTCAAACACTCTGTATATATTTGTTAAACTGAATTATATTCCCCTGTAGGAAGCTATTAACAAGGCACACGAATTAAACCTTCTCCTATGTAATATAAGATAAGTCTTTCAGGAAGAATGATAGCATTAAAAACATATATCAAAAAATAAAGTCTCAGATCAGTAATCAAAACTTTTCTTTTTTTTTTGAGACAGAGTCTTGCTATGTAGTGCAGGCTGGCCTTGAATGTATAGTGATCCTCCTGCCTCATCCTACCAAGTGCCGGGATTACAGGTGTGAGCCACCACGCTTCATTCAAAGCTTGCTTTCAAGAATCCAAAAGGTTCTGAGTTCTATCTCCAGCACTGCAAATAAATAAACAAACAAACAAACAAACTCAAAGCAAAAGGAAGGGAAAAACAAATAGCAGAAAGCAATGACAGCCAGTGGAGGCTGTGGGCCAGGAAAAGAACTGGAAAGTCAGCCAGCCTTTCCTGTGAGCCTATGGAGGCCATGGGCTGGGAAAAGAACCAAGAGGTGGGCAGGGAGACAAGAAGAGTGAGCCAGCCCCCCTCCCAAGTTGCCCCCCCATGTAGGCAACCAGCTGATTTGGAGGAACACATACCAGGATCATAGCAACTGAGGCACAAAAACAACTTAATGCTTGTACTGATTGATTGACTTTGCAGGGCTGGGACCTATAGGCTGAGCATCTGTTTAGAGAATAACAATATGCATTATAGCATATTATATGGATTTCCTTCTGTCTTATTTTTGAAATTCTATACTGTTCTCACTGTTTTGTTTGTTTGTTTGTTTGTTTTCTTTTGCAGTACTGGGGATTGAACTCACAACCTCATACCTGCCAGGCAGGCACGTAAGTCACTGAGCTAAACGCCCAGCCCTATTTTTTTTTTAAGACAAGGTCGCAGTATGTAGTTCAGGCTGGCCTTGCTCACATTGTAGCCCAAGCCAGCCTTGAACTCACAACGCTCCTCCTACCTCAGCCTCCCGAGTGCTGGAATTAAAGGCGTGCGCCACCATGCCTGGCTTGTTCTCACTGTTTTGTTTTGTTCCATTGTACTGTTTTGTTTTATTTGCTTCAAAAATAAATAAATAAATAGAAAAAAAGAAAGAAAGCAATGACATTAAAAATAGAAAAACAAGAAAAGAGCTGGTTCTTTGAGAAGATCAATAAAACAAAAAATTCTAGCAAGGTGACAACGAAAAAAGAAGATACAAATTACTAATATGAGGAATGAAACAGGATATCATTACAAGTTGGGTGTGGTAGTGCACGCCTATAATCCCAGCACTGGGGGAGGCTGAGGCAGAAAGATCACCATGAGTTTGAAGCCAGCCTCGGCTACAAAATGAGTTCAAGGCCAGGCTGAACTTCATAGTGAAACCCTGTCTCAAAAAAGATGAAAACAACAACAACAAAAGTATCATTACAGAGCCTGCAACCATTAAAAGGTCAATAAATGAACACTATAAACAATTTTGATGTGTATGAATTCAGCAATTTAAATGGGTCAATTCTCTGAAAAAAATGCCACAACTCACCTAAGATGAAATAATCATTTGAGAAGCTCTATTAAGGACACTTATTTACCTATCATAACGGCCGAAACAAAAATAACATCAAAAGCTGGTAAGGATGCAGTGCAACCAGATCCCCCACGCATAGCTGGTTAGAAGTCAAATATACAGTTACTCTGAAAATCAGCTTGCATTTTCTAAAAAACTAAACATGCGATCGCGATACAATTCAGCAGCTAAAAACTGGGCATGGTGGTGCATGCCTTGAATCCCAGCACTTGGGAAACTGAGGCAGGAGGACCGTTGTGAGTTCGAGACCAGCCTGGGCTACAAAGTGAGTTCAAGGCCAGCCTGAATTGCGGAGTGAGACCCTGTCTCAAAAAATAGGGCCAGGGATTTAGCTCAGTGGCCTAAGTGCCTGCCTGGCCAGCGTGAGGTTGTGAGTTCAATTCCCAGTGCCAAAAAGAAAAAAAAAATCAGCAGTTAAACTCCTGGGCATTTTAATCTCAGAGAAGTGAAGACTTAATGTTCACATAAAAATCATGAATGTTTATATCAGTTTTATTTATAATACCCAATACAAAAACATTCCAGATGTACATCAATGAGTGAATAAACAAACTGGATACAGCCATGGAACATTCAACGATAAAAAAGAACACATTAACTTAGATGAGTCTCCAAAGAATTATGCTGAGTAAAAAACCCAAACAATTGCATATTGTATAATTCCATCTATAGAACTTTCTTGAGATGAGAAAATTACACAGATGGAGAAGAAATTGATGACTACCAGGGTAACAGACAGGATGGGGCAGAGGGTATGGGGAGGAAAAAGGATATGGTTACAAAAAGGCAATATGGAAAATCCTTGTGGTAACAGAAACATTCTGTATCAGTATCCGTGTGCTGGTTGTAACATCATAATTTTTCAAGATTTATTACTGAAGGAAACTAGATGAATGATATAAGAGATCTTTGGTATTATTTCTTATACCTCCATGTGAATTTACAGTTATTTAGCAGGGCATGGTGGCGCATGCCTTTAATCCCAGCACTCAAGAGGCTGAGGTAGGAGGAGCATTGTGAGTTCGAGGCCGGCTTGGGCTACAACACGAGCACAAGTCAGGCCTGAGCTATACAGTGAGACCCTGCCTCAAAAAACCAGGGCCGGGAGTTTGGCTCAGCGGCTTACGCACCTGCCTGACAGGTACGAGACTGTGAGTTCGATCCCTGGTGCCGCAAAAAAAAAAAAAAAAAAAAAGAATTTACAGTTACCTGAAAATAAAAATGTTGGTTAAAAATGTCTTAGGCGGGGGATGTGCCTCACGGATACAGCACTTGCCTAGCATGTGTGAGGCCCTCACTTTGATCCCCAGAATTTAAAAAACAAAACAAAACTCAACTGTACCATGAACTATGTTTAATTACAATTATCTTGAGAAGAGAAGCACTTCATTCAATTGAATCATTGAATATAAAAATGAATTTAAATTTCAGAAATATTAAAATGTAGAGAAGTACACCTCACAAATGGGAAACATATTAAGTGTGTATATTTATTCACATAATTATACACACATACACACACACACACACATGCACGCCCATAGAAAAACAGTGGGAGAAATGGCACCAGTCTTAGCACTGGTCATCTCAAACTGGACATTTTTTTTTTAAGCTTTTCTGTATCTTCTTATTTTTCTACAGTGGACACATGCTACTTGCTTTCAAAGGTACACCATGTTTTAAAATGTTATTTAAAACAACCACTGAGCCATTGCTTGAAAATCTGCAATCAATCCTCAAATAGTCATTTTAGTCTTTAGTATCTGAGAAACCAAAGCTCCCAAAGCAACCCAGACAGCTCTCATTGTTTGACATGAGAGCTGCTAAAAGCAAAGGTCTGTAATGCCTGTGCCCGTAGAGGGCTTCAGGACATGAGTTTAGTCCCGGCACAAGTCAATTAACTTGGCTTATTCATAGAGGAAAATGGCAAATGCACACTGTCTGCCTGCCTCGCAAGCACCAGGCCCAACTCAAACACTGTCTGCAAGAGACACAAACATGTGAAAGTAAACAGGCAATGAAAATCCATCTCTGCTAAGCACCTTTTTTCATAGTGGACAATTCCTCATTTTTCAAGTGATCAGCAGGAAACACAAACAAACACTAAAGCAGTCGTTACAATCAATAACCAGAACTAAAAATGTAAATCCAATTTACAATAAACTCCAAATCCCCATTAAATACTTTAATGTCAGCTTAATAAGAGTTATTAAGAAAATTTCAAAACCATAATGACACAGTAAAGGAAATCAGACTAGTTGAATAGCTACCCCTTCTTAGGCAGCTCAACTGAAGGAGCTGCTCTGGTTTAACATGGTGAAAGAAAATGTTGGGGGCAAAGTCTGGGCTAAAGCCCATGCACAGGCCATGGGTACCGGGGGAGGGCTTTATAGTTTGCAAGGCAGAGCCCTCCTTCAAGGTAGATCAAATAGAAGGGCTGATTTTAAGGCCACAACAAGCCATCATCTAAGGACAGAAACTAAGAACAGCTGGACTTCACTGCCCTGAAACTATGAACCGAGGCAACTCTCTTCACATCTGAAGAACCCCTGGTCCCTTGTCGTGCCCCTCTTGAGTGCTGAGCAGCAGCTGAGTGATGCCTCACTCTTGTTCCTGCTGCAGAAGCAGCTGTGGAGGATTTTCACACCACCTCTTTCTTCTTTCTCTTAGTCTTACAGGTAGTAGCAGCCCCTTGAAGTATAAATCTCTGGGTTTCCTAGCTTCCTCTTTTTGCTTTTCCTGCTTCCCAACAGTTGTGCAACACATTCTCCGCCTTAAATTCCTTCTGTTTACAGTGGATTTCTAAAATGGTTTCAGTTTTTCTAATCAGGCTCTGGTGGACACATTGTTAGCTTCAACACAGACCTTCAAAGCAAGCACAAAGCAGGCCTTTTTTTTTTTTTTTTTTTGCGGCACGGGGGATCGAACTCACAGCCTCGTGCCTGCCAGACAGGTGCTTATGCCACTGAGCCAAACTCCCTGCCCTAGTTTTTCGCAGCAGGGTCGCACTATGTAGCTCAGGCCAGCCTTGCACTCACATTGTAGCCTAAGCGGGCCTCGAACTCACAATGCTCCTCCTACCTCAGCTTCCCGAGCACTGGGATTAAAGGTGTGTGCCAGCAAGCCAGGCTGCGGGCCTTATTTTGGATTGGGATTAGAGCAGTCACTCAGACATGCAAAGAGAAAAATCTGATACTAGAAATTCTGAAAGAAATCAGTGACCAGTAGTCCCTGTGGTAACCAACTGGGTCAAAAGCTAAATAAAGGTAGATCCTTTTAGGAGCAGATTCCAGGGACAGGTCTAGAACAGACTGGGATAGAAGTGGGCATTTCAGAAATGAAGGGAGCAGCTATGCAGACGTGCTTACAAGGAAGTCTAGACAGTGTTATGTTATAGTGCGATAAAAGGACTTGGGAGCTTAGCGTGGTGGCTCATACCTATGATCCCAGCACACTGGGAGGCTGAGACAGGAGAATTGCAAGTTCAAGGTCTGGCCTGTGATAGGAGACAGGGCATAAAGTCAGATTGCCTTACCTCAAAGAAAGATACCTCTGAAGAGTCATCCCAGGCACCGAGCCCCCAAAGGAGTCTGTTTTATTGGGAGCTACTGCATCACTACAGTGACTGTATTACCTATTTACTCCTCCCTGTGCCCAACCTGTCACCAAGACATCAACTCTGAGCTTCCAGTAAGGTACCATTCTTCTAGGTCTTCCAGGAGACCAGCCACCCACTTCATGGCAAGCTGATTAAACTAGAAGAAGCAAGTGATTCTTTTTGAATGCAACAAATACACATTCTGGGTATGGATTTGGCTTTCCTGCCCTCTTGGGGCTTTGGCCAACACCATACCTGACTACCTATGAGCATCTGATCCAACAGAACAGATTTACATAATATTTTTATTGGACCCTGGATCCCACCTCACAAATGAGTAAGTCTGCACAAGACCATGGGGTCCACTGATTCTATTTCGCACCACACAGAGCTGTCAGCTTGACAGAGTAATGAAATGGCTCTTCGAAGGCATAACTGAGATGCCACTTACAGGTGATATCTTGTAAAAATAAAGGGACATCTTCCAGGGTGCCGCCTACACTCTAAATCTATAATTATTCTAAGTGCCTGTTTTTACAATAGATCTAATTATTATATACTCTTCGATCCAAGGGAAGGAAGTTAAGAGTGGCTCCAGGCCCTGCTTTACCACCACTCACAGTGACCTATTTATGCTATCTGTGTTTCTTGTCCCTGCAACTCTGGGCACTGTGGGTTTAGCAGTTCTGGTGATTGACTGGGGAGTCTCTTGGTATTCCTTTGCCAAATGGAGATGAGAGCAGCCATGGGCTCAGGAAGACATGATAACCTGAAACCACTGTCCAAGTGAAGTTGAAGGTGAAATTAAAATGAATTATAAAGCACAGACACACTAAGTATCAGTTGCAACCATCAGATCAAGAGCAGTACAGGGCTTGCAGTTTGTCCCACAAACCTTCCTCTTATAAGTTCCCCCAGGAAAAGAGCCCAGTCAGGATACTGGAGGAGCTGCTTCCAGAATTTATTATACAAAATAAATAGATCTAGTGCAAAGGGTTGGCTGTAACTGCCACTCAGATCCCCATTTTGAACTGAAGTAACCATTCCCTCAGCTGCTAGGAATATTGGCAGCTAATCGCTCTCCGATAGGCTCTCATCTGATATGGTCTTCAGCTGTCTTCAAAGCAGCTCAACTCCAGAGCTCTCTGTACAATTAATTGGTTGAGAGCTTTGTTGTGATTCCATTATTGTTTGGTTCTTTCCCAGGCCTACTTCCTTCATTCCTCCTCTTGTATTGAATTCCTGGACACTCTCCAGTGAACTCTCTGCATGCAAATATTCATGTCAGAGTCTATTTCTGGGAAACTCAGTATGTGATAGTTGTATTTATTTTTGTTTTTTTAATAGAAAAAGCTAACTAACACATAAAGCTTTAAGTGTGTAAGTGTATACAAATATTAAGAATCCCTGGGGTGATCTATATCCGGAAGTTTCACTAACCTCACCAGCAACAATAACAGTATTTCTTCACCTTTTGGGAGACCTTGTTTTCCTGGGACTGCATGTCATATGCTGAATGCCAGAAGCAGCCAAGAAGCCTTTCAATTTTACTTCTGATAATCATTTTCTTTCCCCTTTAGCTCTCTGATTGTGTCAAACCTTGGACTTTTTCATCCTATCTTTCCAGAAAGCCACCAGTCCCACTAGCTGTCACTTGTCTCCCTCCACCCACAGTCAAATAAATTCCAGATGTTGAGAGAGTTGTGGGAACCTCTCCAGTGTTGCCAGAAGGAAGGGAACTTAAATTCCTCTGGCTAACAGTCACCATCTTATTTCTCTGGTTCTTTCCTTTGCCCCATTCTCTCATGATCATAAAGTTACTCCCATACCTTACTGCATCTTCAATGTCCTCCACCATTGGGATTTCAATATTTTTTTATAGTAAAAGCCTATACTTTAGACTTCTTACACTGTCAGATTTCTGAGTGACAAAGCTGTAACTTCTTTCCTTGCCTTCCTTTCTTCCTTCCTTGCTTCCTTCCTTCTTTCTTCAGTAAATCTCTTGCTCATCAACTCTGAGTCATCTCTTCCATGAAGCTAGGCTATATCTATGCTTATTTAATGTTTTTAAATGTGATGTTAGGGGCACAACCATTCCCTCTCAAAACTTCCCTTAGTGCCAGTGTTGGCAGTAGGTTGCTGGTCTGGCTGAGTCTGTGGCACATCCCACTGGAACAACAACCCAGAGCTCATGCCCTTGGATGGAGAGTTTATTAACAGCATTCTCTTTGTGTAGGAAGGGCTCCAAGTTTTGTAAAGACCCACTATATTTAGTGTAGTAAAGTGGAATGTGCCTAACCAGGAGATTTCTATAGACCAGCCAGTCTTCAAAGGCCAACTGGACAGGGAGGCTGCAAACCACAACCCAGCCCCTTCCCAGTGGCTCCTTGAAGACATCAGGCCCTTCTTTGTACTTCTAAATCAAAATCCACATAGAACTGGACCTTATCCATCGTCACATTGTTGTTGATCTTAGTACTTTCTGAAGCCAGGACACACTTCTCAATCTATCCCAAACTCCAAGTTTCTGATCTTGCAATTCATTCTGCCACTTATAGGCTTGCCTCTCCCTTGGGGTATAGCTTGCAATCTGCAGAAGGGACCACTATTCCTCTTAAGCACATTATGTCAAAGTAGAGTTTTTCGAATGAAGGCTTGTGTGAAGAAGGTAGACAAAGATCATGGTTTTTAATATAACTACTCCTCCACTTGCAGAAGGTTTCTTGATTTTTGCTTATCTTTTGTATTTGACTATGGGCACGATTTCTCTGACTTTGGCTTCAAACTTACGTTTGGTTCCTTGTCTTTATTTCTGTTGCTGTAACAGAATACCTGAGGGTAATTTATAAAGAATAGAGATTTATTTTAGCTCATGGTTCCAGAGGTGAAAGAGCATAGCAGGGGAGTCTGGCAAGATTGTCACAGAAAGTGAAAGGGCAAAGAGGCACATGCAAAAGGAGCAAAGCACAAGGAACAGAATTGTTCTATAATAACCTGTTCAGAGCATGAATGAGTAAGTGAACACATTCTTCAGAGAAAAATATTAATCCCTCTTAACATAATTCTCTCTTAGGGTGCCACCTCCTGTCACTGCCTCAATGCAATCAATTTTGAACATGGTTTTGAATGGAGTAAACCATATTCAAATTATAGCACTCTCGAATCAGTATTCAGGCTCACTCACATTGTGACAAATCAGAGAAAGCTGAAGGGAGGAAGATAAACAGCACACAGAACTCTGGAAAATCATGAACAGAGGTACCAGAAACCAAGCACAACGAATGCTTTGATCCTCTCATCTTCCCAAGTGACCACCATTCCACTGCCCTAGAAGAATCCTGAAAATTTCTTCTCAGAAAAGGATGGGTCACATATTCTGAGTTGGTGTATTAAGCACAATTGCAAACAGGAGGATTAAATAGCATGCTGAGCTTCACCACCCTGCCAGCTCCTTCCTTCTGACAAGAGTTCAGCCTTCAGGAGGCTGGAAAGTAAATTTATAAACTCTCATGCAAAAGGCTTTCTCTGATGGGGAAACTGAGAACAGGTCTGCAAATAATGATGCTGAAATTCACACCCTCATAAAAGAATTGTGACACTACTGTGAAGTCAACAGTCAATAAGCTCTGTCCATGCATACTGAGCACTTAAGGGTCTCACTCTTTGTTATGGGTAAGGTCCTGTGTCCCCCCCAAAGCCTCATGTAATCATGGATGGGGCTGAGTCTGGCATTCGTGATTGGTTTGTTGTCTAGCACTGGGATTGGTGATGTGAGTGCTGCACCCGCTCAGGGGTGGAGCCAACATACAGTGTAAGGGTGAGAGAAAGGTGTGTTTTCTCTCTCTCTTGCTGGTTAGGCTTTGCTGTTGGCAGCAGCCATGAATGGCTGCCCTCCAATGCCATGCTGCCTTGAAGACAACTGAGATTGACTGAAACCTCTGAAAACTGTAAGAAATAAATCCTTCCTTCCCTAATTTTGGGCATCAGGTATTCTGTCTCAATGAGAAAAAAGTAACTAAGACACTCTTAAATATGAATAATCATTTATGAAAAGTCACTAGTGTGAAGTAGAAACAATAGGTGACAATGTAGGAAATGGAAGAAAAACTTCAAAAGTATAATTAAGGTAAGAGAAGGTATTGCATCCATGAAAGAACAGAGCACCATTCCAAGTAAAGCAAAACAAAAGTGGAACTGAGGGAACCCTATGAGCAGCTGAAAGAACTTTTAGAAAATCAAAGTATGATCATAGAAATTTTAAAATTAAATAAAAGAACTAGAAGATAAAAATGAGAAAATCACCCAGAAAAAAAAAAGGAAAGATAAGAAGACTAGATCAGATTAGAGATCCAATAACTGAATAAAGAGTTCTTAAAAAATGAGCATAGAAAATGGAGGAAAAAGTTGCTAAAATAAGAATATACATAATAATCTCTCAAAGTAGGAGAAAATGTGTTTTAAGATTGAAAGAGTCCGTTTTGTTGAGGTTCATACAGTGAATTTTTTAAAGAATGGTATTTCCTCATAAAACTTCAAAAAAAGAAGATTCCCCAGAACTTTCGAGGGAAAACAGTCTCTTCTTGTCTCATAGCAGGTATTAATGTCAAAATTTTTTTTCTTTTTTGGTACTGGAATCAAACTCATGATCTCATGCTTGCCAAGCAGGCGCTATGCTGCTGAGCTATGCCCCAGCCCAATATCAAACTCCTTAACGTCATTATAGAAAGCTAGAAGAAAAAGAAGCAATGCCTTTAGAAGGCAATGCTCTTAGAATTCACAGGGGAAATTATTTCCAGTCTGGAAATCCATATTGACACTGTTACACAAGTGTGATGCTAAAGACATTTTCAGACATGCTAGGATTCCAAATTTTACTTTCCATGAACTTTTTCTCAAGAAGCTTTTGGAAAATGAGCAGCACCAAACTCAGCAAGCAAACTAAGAAGAAGATAGGAGATCTTGGACAACAGGAGATACAACAGAAGAGAGATACAGAAAGAATGTCCAAAAAAATGAAAAAAAGAAGTCTTAGCTGGGTAGTTTGCCTAGAGTGCAACCAGTCCAGACTAGAGCTGGCCACTGAGGCACTCTGTGTTGACATCCAAGACAGATGTCGATGAGAAAACAAAAACTGATATTGTGAAAACAAAACTGTATTACAAGAGACTTACAATGCTGTCAGAAGGCTTGGGAGGAAATGAGAGCTTCCTTCATGGAAATCGAAGTTGAGGGGAAAAAATACAATTATTAACCTAAGGAAAAACAAAACAGTCATATCAGATATGAAGTGAATAGCAAGTAGCTCACCTGTGAATATTATTTCCATTGGCTCAATCATGTGAACACTAAGAATAGATTTAACCAGAACCATGATGTAGTTCACTTATCTCATGCACTAAGTGAACTGCATGTGTTGTAAAAGGTCATACAAGAAAGCTAAATTCTAACCACATTAGGAAACGAAGAATAATATGTATCTAAAACTGAAAAATCAAGAGAGGGAAAAAGTATAAGCAACAGAAGAAATGGCGAAAGCTCTGACAATAGTTGGCTGTGTGGAGCAGAAATCAGAGATGGAAAGGGGTGGGCAAAGGGAACTGCTACTTTGTTTTGTTGTTAAAAACTGTGTAACTGACTTTTTAGCTGTGTGCTTGCATAGCTTGAATTTTAGAAATACTAAAGCCAAAAAAAGTGGGTAATGATGAATGGATAAAGATGATGTGGGTTCTTTTTTATACAATGGAGTACTACTCAGTCATAAAGAATACACTTGAGACATTTCTAGGTAAATGGATGCACCTTGAGACCATACTTTCAACTGAAATAAATTGGACACAAATTGTGTAAATATTATATTGTTTTTCTGGTGTGAGAAACTTAAAATGCAAATAAGGACCAAAATGTATAACAGATATTGTGAAATAGGAAGAAAATGTTCAAATGGGAAAGAGAACTAGGGAGGGAGGACAGGGGAAAGAAGGAAGGAAAAAAATAGAAAAGAAGAAAAGATAGAAACATAGCTTTTGTAAATGGGGAGGAAAGGAGAGGTTGAAGGGAGGTTAGGGGAATGGGGAAAAAAAAGCAAGACATACCATGTACAGGTACAAATTCCCTATTATGAATGTGATCATTATGTATACCTAAAATGTGCCAATAAACTTAATGAATTTTTAAAAAGTGGGTTAAAAGGAAATAACACAGAAGAAAAAATTAGGGGAGAAAAAAATAAAGATGAAGTCAAAGGCAATATGAGGCCCACATCTATGATTGCTACGGGTAGGCTGAAAACTTAGTTCTGAGCTTTTTGCAGCCAGCACAAAGTGAGCAATGTAATCATTTCTCCTGTTTCATAATGTTCCACAGATAAAAACAAACCACTTATTCAAGCAAAGTGTATCTATTTCCGGTACTCAGATCTGAGAGACAATTTTCCATCTGTCCACCTAGAAAGGACACTGAGACACCGTGAACCACATCCTCAACAACTTGCCTACGGTAAATGCAACAGTAAGTTTCACAGAATTGTTTCTTATCATGTCCCTCAATATTTTGATACCAAGATGCCAGTGTAGAGTCCAGTAAAAGCAATTCATGAAATTAAACATCTATTCACTTACGTGAGGCAAAAAGTATAGAGGATAAGCTGGTGGGCCTGGGTTCCAAACCTCTCTTAAGCAAGTTATTTACCATGAACTCAGTTTTTTCATCTATAGAAAGAATCTAAATACTAGCATTTCGTAAGATTTTGTGAAGACAATTGTTCGGACAATTGAATGCAGATGTCTTGGGCTCTGGGTGAATGATTTGGGGATGACAATGCCCAATGTATGTACCGTTGTTGTCCCCTGATTGATGTTTTGAAATTATGTTTTATTTTTTTCTCTTTAAAATAAAATGGATTTGAAAAAAATATATCAATAAAAGAAAAAAATTTTGTGATGATTAAATGAGTGCAAGTGAAGCACAGAGAATAAAATGAATCATATTTAAGTGGTTTATTTTGTTTTGTTTTGGTTTTGGTTTTTTGAGATAGGGTCTCATGCAGTTCAGGCTGGTCTTGAGCTCACTGTGTAGCCCAGGCTGGTCTCAAATTTGCAATGATCCTCCTGCCTCAGCCTTCCAAGTGATGGGATTACAGGCGTGTGCCACCGTGCCTGGTTTAAATCTTTAAAAAAAAATCTGGGTGGGGGTAACTCA
>RJWM01042818.1:0-14111 GCA_004363535.1 Dasyprocta punctata
TCTTCCCTCTAGTGCCTATTATCCACTCAAACAAGGATTTCAATTCAGGATTGATCAGGAAAGCAACATCTAGTTTCAAGTAATAATTGTCTCTTTTGATGTGATCTATTTTATTTAAAAAGGAATGAAGATACACATCTATTGAGAAGCACAGGCCATTTTTAAAGCATTTTATAATCAGAAAGAAATTTGCCTCTTTATATGAAGAAAAACTAGTCTCCCTCACTCATCATTTATTCACTGCATATTTATTTACCTATTTATTTTGCTATTTTGGTATTTAAAAGACAATGAATCTAGATGCTTTAGCCAAACTTTGCATGTTAAGTTGCTGGTAAGGTCAAGTGGATGATAGTGAGTCACTTCATGAGTTTGTTGCATCGAAGACTATCTTGTGATATATATATGAACCACACTCTATGATGTAGGATGGTGATTGAGATGACTGTGTCTTGTGTATCTTTTCATCTTTATCATTCTTTCAATGTAACAAATCAATTTATTTGTATAAATCCAAAAGACTTCATTGCAATCATTGTAGGAGACAGATATAAAGTTTCACATAAAATTCAATACAATTTGTCCTGTAAGGCTATATACACTGTATCTTACCAGAAGAAACAGATTTACCTTTATAATTCTTTTGTTTCTCCATAATCCTACAAAAACTAGAGACAGGAAAAATCTACCAAATAGAAAAATGGATTAATTACTTAAAGAATTCTCCTTTAATTATTGTATTTTATCAAATACAAAGTTTTTCCGATACACATAGAGTAGAATATAATTTTAAAGTTCCTGTTATACTACAGGGTTTAATTTGCCATTATCTTAAAAGAAGTTAGTTTAGCATTTTCGTATAAGAACGTTGATTAAAAATTATCTAGTCTAGCGATGTGTGGCACAATAATCAATATTCTTCTACAGAACAAATGTCTCTGTCTTAGGTGCTTTCTCATTGCTGGAACAAAACACCTGATTTCACAAGTTAAAGGAGGAAAAGTTTATTTTAGCTCAGAATTTGTAGAAGTTTCAGTCCATCATCAAGTTGCTCCAAGGCAGAGGTACCTGGCAGACGAGAAAGACCTCATGGCATGGCAGGCAGGAAAGAAAGACTTTCTTCTTCTTACTCTTTTTACTCCATCCAGGTTGCAAACATATTCATTGGTGACAGTCATTTCTCAAGTGGATCTTTCTTCTTCAGTAAATTCAACATTCACACCGAGAACTATGCTGAACGAATCAGTAGACTAATGAAGTATTACACACATTCATGATATACTGTCCCACAGCCAGGATCTATCATCATAAACCCACGATTAAGTCACTCACAGATGCCCCATTATGAGTACATAAAGCTTTGTGCGGACATCTAGGGATAAACCTTAACAGTTTTATAATTCACTGTTTATCATACTAAATAAATTTTGTGTAAAATATAGCATGGTCATAGCTAATTCCAAAATATTTTAGGAGTATACTATCTCTAGCATTCAAATAAAAAAGGAAAAGTGATTTATAGTACAATGACATTTAACATACAAGTACTTGTAATGAAAACACCTTAGAGAATATACTGAAGTCCTTGAACTTATGTGTAGAATCATATGCACAAACTAAAGCAAGTGTGCTTGTATGTCCACTCAAACACATCAGTAGCATTGCCTCTGGTAACGAAATTTTGGGGGGAAAAAGAAGATTATATTATTAATAGCATTAACTAAATTTATTGTCTTCTTACTTCTTTATTTGTCTTTTGTGTGCTTTGTCTTGAGAACAAGGATCTTAAATGTTTAGCATTGTAAATTTTGCATATAGCAAGAATGTATCATTACAATTACTACTGCTGACAAATTACTCCATAATGTAATAGCTTAAAACAACAATCTTGACTTCCAGGGTAAGGTCTCAGAAAATTTGTTTTACTAAAGCAATAACACAAGTAGTCAAAATTGTCAAAACCAACTGCTTTTGGCTTCAAGAGATTAAAACTGTACTACAACAAATTGAGAAGTGTTTATTCCCAGGCTGCAGTAAAGAGAACTGAAAACATATGAGACCACACAAAGTCTAGAACTTCAATGTTCATGGGAGCATTATTCATAGAAGACCCAAACTGGAAACAATTCAAATGCTCAACTGTCTGTGAATAAATAAACAAATACAATGTATCTGTGCAATGGAATATTATGCAGCAATAAAAAGCAATGAACTACTGAGGAGTAGCTCCTTAGTAATAGCCTATATTGAAAGAATAGTAACTAAAATTTAATTTTAAAAAAAAGAGTAGATTTGTAGTGTGACCAGAACAATTTACTGGAAGTTTCCTTTGTGTGACTTCTTCAAATATCTAAAGATTCTTTGAAAATTTGACCACAGTATTCAACCGTCATTAATATCTTTTACACATTCATCATTTCTTTTCTTCAAGCAACACCACCCTCGATTCTTTAAATATTTACCAAGCTTTTTTTTTTTAGATCAATATGATCTATCCTGGAGAAGTACTGAGTACAATAGATGGGGAGAAAAACTTAAAGGTTAAAAAGAAATCTAGATTACCTTTTCAAAATTGGTGTCAAACAAGATACAATGAAATATGTGAATTTTTCAAGAAGAAATGCCTTAAGTTTAAGCAATTTAAACATTTCACAATGGAAATCTTTTATTTGGGATAAAAAGATGCAGCCCTGGCACAGCCTGTGAGTGTGTTCAGGCATTGTGCGGATAAGGCCAAGACTAAAGCATTAAACTTCCAAGTGGCAGGTCTGCCACTGATTCACACCCTGCGTTTCACTTGATCACAAAACATTTCCTCTGATAATAGAAAGAACTGAAGCAATAATTATGTGCTTCCTAAATACTGATTTCATTAGTATCTATGGTTTAGCAATCTTGGTTAAATTGGAAATAATTCTCATCCTTGGGACTTTTCCAGAAGGGGAATAGGATGAAGGCATGGAGGACTGAGGAGAATGAAAGAAAATGTAGAAGAGAGAATGGATATGATCAAAGCACTATGTATGCATGTATGGAAATGTCACAGTGAAGCCCATTAATCTGTACAAGCAGTAAGCATTAATAATTACAATAAAAGTTACATTAAGAAAAAAGAAATAACTCATTCTGGATGCAATTTGTTTACATAATAAGGCAGTATTTCCCTATAGTTTAATGTTGAGATGAGTAACCTGGAAGTGAAGAAACAGATAAAGGAATCACTTTGTGATGAGTTGAGTGTGCGCCCCCATAAAATATCACATTATGGTAACATGATTTGTAGAAAACTAAAAATGGAATGAATAGCAAATGACAACTTGGTATTTTCTCTGTAGCAGGCACTTTGTTCTTTACTCCCCACATCATACTCTTAGATTTTGCAATAGTTTTATAAGGTAAATACTTACAATGCTCATTTTACAGGTAAGTTAATATAGGATCAAGTTACAAAATACCTCATAGCATATTAAAAAAAACTGGCATCTGAATTCAGAATGAAAAATTTTAGAATTTAACTCCGAGTTGAGAAATTAGTTCTTCCTCTTAGATAAATTCGTATCCACAAATCCCTTTGAATTAGTTTCACACCCAGATCGTATAATTTTTTTCCCTTCATCCTTAAATGACATCTTGATAGGAAGACAAGATAAAAATGTGTAGAACCAAAACTTTTCTACAATTGCTGAGATTGGGATAATCATCTCTATTGACTACAATACCAAATCTCTTCTCTAAAACTTACTTTAAAAACAGTCACTTTGGTTTTTTCATATGTCTAATTGAGTAAGACACATGTTATATCTTCAAATTAAAAATCCAGACAAACTGTGTACTTTTAATAGTAGCTTTAAACTCAGTATAGTTGCCAAAGAACTTTTCTCCTTATGACCTTGTGTACTAATACAGCACTTATTAAATCATAATTAATATAATTATAATATAAAACTTCCACCATATGAGGCCAAGAGTTACTATCTGAGAAACTGACAGGGTTTATACTTCAAAGAAAAGAGGTCTGTTTTCTCAGATCATCTCAAGCTTCAAGTAAGGGTGTGTAGAGTGAGTTTTTTCCCTCAATAATGAAGATCAAACATCTCCTGATTGTTCATCTGGTCCTTTACAGGTGTGTCAAAACATTGCTACACCACTCTGCAACATTTTTTATGGGTATCATCATTCCAATAAAGTAAGCTATACTTTCATTCATTCCAAGTTTATATGGCATTGAAGATTTACTGCCAACTTGATTTATGAACCTCCTTTGCTTGGTTTTAGTATCAGTAGAATGCGTCATTCTCTTCTTTTTATTCAGAGTTTTTCTGAACATTAAAACAAACTTCATTACATAAAAATAGATGTGGTATTCTCCTCGAACTGGAAGCCAGGTTAACAGAGGGTGAGGTGAGGGTTATGAAATGAAAGACACCATAATTCTAAGAAAGAAATTCTATTTCAGCCAGTTATTCTACCTTAAGTAAGTCATTAAACATTTGAGATCAAGTTCCTAACAGTAATTATTACTTATTTGTGTATGGTAAATCTTGTACAGCAGAGTAGTTTAAAAGAAATTAACCACTATGCAAAATGTAAACAGCCTTGCAGTACTTTAGTCAAAGATAAGATGAAACTGGCATCAGGATTCTTCTCGTTTCCCTCTCACTTTCCAGTCATCCTGCTTTGGCAATGACAGAGACAACTCTGCAAAGAACATATGTCATTTTGCTTCTGTTTCTGCTGCAAACTCCCTACGTCCTCATAATGCTTCAGTCCCCAGTTTTACAGCTATTATGGTCTAATGATGCAAACATTGAAATTTAAATTCAATTTTACTTAACCTCAAAAACTACATAATGCAACCCTGCCTCAAAAAAAAAATAGAACTGGGAATTTGGCTCAGTGTCTGAAGCGCCTGTTTGGCAGGTGTGAGGTTGTGAGTTTGATCCCCAGTATCGACAAAAAATATAGATAGATAGATAGATAGATAGATAGATAGACAGACAAGGGTTTTTAAAGAGCTATCCATTATCCTGAAGTTGGTATGCATCAATTTACCTGTTTCTTTCATGTTTCACTATAATGAATATACAGAAATGCTGTACTTTTTAAAAATCTCTTAATTCATTCAATATCATTATGGAATTTTTTAAATTAATTTTTAAGATTTATCTATATTTATGTATGAATTTAAGTCTAATGATTTTAACTGTGATGCACAATTGCATAGAAAATGTTAGTATTTTATCCATTTCACATTAATTTAAGTTTTTAATATATATAGTTAATGCTACAATAAACATCTTTTATGTATCTCTTTTTGTAATTCAGTGAAGAATTATCTGCTTGATTCCAGAGTCAAAGAAGAATTTCAAGGTCTTTACAGGCTACATCTGAATGCAATCTTCTTCATATATTCAAAGTTGTTAATTCTATCTTTGGCTGTGTTTAAACAGGCATTAGTATTACTAATACAGTAAACATGGTTGTTTTATTATCTTCGTGAGAAATTTCCAACACTTGACATCTTTGTAGGTCTATTTTGGCTCTCTGTTTTGTTTTACAGTCTTTCTCTAATGCTTCATCACATGGTTCCTATTGCTTTCTGTATTTACTACTTTTTCACTATGTGCTCTCCTTGTCTTAAAAATTATAATTGAGACTCTACAAGAACTATGGTGAAAAGTTCTTTCTTCTTTAGAAAGTGAATGTCTTCTAATTTTTGCATTCTATTCGGTAAAGTACCTACAAATTTTACCAGTCAGGGAAGAGCCTAAAACGAACTGAGTTAATAATATTTTGATCCACTCAAGTGATGCAAATTTGAGCTGAAAATGTGCATAGTGTTAAGAACCATTAAATTTCTCTATTCTTATGTTCAATGCAAAAACAACTTGTGATGCATTGAAGTTAGGGATAGAGGAAAGGTTTATTTCTAATTCACTTTTCTCTAAATTTGTGGCTCTGTAGGATTCCAGTTTAATATAGCAATAATATGCTACTAGATCAAGACATTAGCTTAATCACTCCCCACATGTAAAGTCCACCTGAAATAAACTCCAAGATTATCAAATTATATCAGGGATGAGGCAGTTTAACTACTCTATTTACTTACCTTTCTGGAGTACTCTAGATTTAAAACCTGATAATACTTTACTGCATAGATTTTTGGGGAGGGAATACTATTTAAATATTTGTACTCAAGGTTTTAAATTATTTTAAGCATAAATAATCTAATGTTATATGTTATGATTTTAACATACTGAAGTATTTCCACATCTGAGAGCTAAGAATAATATTTCTACAGGTACACAATCTTTTCTCATATGCTGAATAATTTTTCCAAATAGTAGCTAATTTCCTTGGAATTTTATCAGTAAGAGTAATTTGAGGATTAGTTTATAATATTTGGTAGTGGAAAGCCTTGGTATTTGTTTTTTTACAGGTCCTTTGGGATGCTTCCCACCTGGCATGACTATAAATTAAATTTTCAACACAGAGTTTTAAGGGTCACACAAGTATTGTGAATTCCATTCGTAGCTCTAAGTATAGGCTTATAGTAAGCAAATGTTTCTACTTTTGACAGGGCAGGTGTTGACACAAGTAGTTCTTTTCTTGTTAGTCTATGAACTTCTCACGTATTGCAGGTGCTCAGTTAAGGGAAGAATCTCTTTGATTTTGGCTCACACTGCCTGAGATGTAACCCGCCCGAAACTGGCGCATCTTCTAAGCTCAAAGCCAACTCCGACATTGTCCTAACTCAGCTGTACTTTCTCTTCTGATTGCTGATTACTTCTTCCATAGCTTTCTTTCTCATCCATGTCATTAAAAATGTTTTCTTTATTTTAAATTTCATTTCTATATGTTGTATGCCACAAAGTATTTCTCTACACATATCAGTGAGTCATATTCTGAAAATGGAATGCATCCTACTGCTTCAAATATTCCTGCCTGATTGCCTGCCCTGTTACTACCTAACTGTCCTTACCGCTCATTTTTGTATCGCCCCCAACATATTTACATCAACCTTTTCCTCAGTAAATATTTAGTTAAGGAAATTATTGAACAATGATAAGAGAAAATCTGCTAATTCTTTTTCAAATAGAAAGTGTGTATCTCAGTACAAGTTTTAGTATATGAAAAATAAATTCCATGATCGGCTCTTAATTTTCAATTTTATACATCCTATTCAATTATAAAACTAACAACAAAGCCAATTATTTTTTGGACTATACAGTATTATCTATCATATTTCGCGCAACAACTTGGTTACCTATGACCTTAAAATTGAACCTTAAATATTATAAATATACATTTAAGCTTCAATATTTGTTGTAATGTTTCAGTCTTCCCTTGATCAACATATTTATTAGATATTATTGTGGATGAAGTAATAGCTTCAATGGATTTGTAGTCATAAGCAGTTGAAAACTTGATGTGATACACTCATTTAGCACTGTTAATCTCAGTCCAAAAGCAAGTTTGCTGTCTGAAACAATGTTCAACTGCTAATAGGCATGCTCAGCAAGTCTATGCATGGTCAGTGTGATGGGTTTTGAAATGCAAGAGTAATAAACAGTGACATCTAGAAACCTGAAAGAAACACAATTCCCAACAGGAAGGAAAGAAACAGAATGATCCACTGGAAAAGTTAAGCAAAGTGTAACATAGAAAGCACTACTAAATCACCAAAGAGGTTCTTGGGGACTTTATTGTTATGAAATTATGAGAATCCTAAAGAACGGACTTGGAAATTACTACCATAGATATCCTTTTCCAAAATTATCCTGCTCCCAGTTTCAGGATATATTAATCCAACACTCACCATCTGTACCTACTCAATACAAAAAACTCTGTTCTAGTAATTAGAATAAAGAAGACTTAAGAATGAACTCACTCAATGTATTTATCTGAAAAATATTTAATTAGAGTTACAGTCTAATTGAAGTATGGAAATGAAAATTAGGTGAACTGGTTGATTTTGACAATTTATCACACTTCTTCACCCTTCATTATAATGGGAATGCTATATTGCTGGATATTTTTTAAAGTAAATAAGATGTGACTCTTTCTAGGGCCCATCTTTCACATAAATATGAATTCAGTACTGAACAGAACATTTGAGTCCTTACAATTTATTAGTGGGAGCATAACTTGGTGACAGTCTCGTGGGAATTCGTTCAAGGTCTGGCTTGTTGTTTCACTAAACCTTAATCTTTCAGACAGTTGTATTTGTCTCTCTGTAATCAAAAAATAAAAGCTTCTACACCATCATCTCGCCTTTGGAAGAAAATAAAAAATGAGAGCAGGCTTATAAAAACAAAAGTATTGTAATACAGCGGTACTTGACTTTTCCTGCCTAAGTGAGAATTTCCTGTCGAGAGAGTTGACAAAGTGGGTTTGAGACGGCTTTCCTGTAATTAATTTTCTTTGTGTGTGAATTTAATACTGATGCAAAGGTGTTGCTCATTTGACAACCCCAAGGTTTAATGTCTAACCATCCAACAGGAAAGGAAGAACACGGCTTCCCAGAATTCCTCTTTAATTAGCTTCAATCCTCACTCTATGATACTCATCCACTCATCTAAAACTGCTAATTGTTATCAATTGAATGATTTTCAGGATGAAATCAATACCTAGGAAGAATATAACTCATTTACATTGCTTGTTGAACAGCTGGGTGACAAGAAATATTCATACTTATGACTCCAGGAAAGATTTGAACTTGTAGTAAACAGAGGTGGCATTATGTAGTGCAAAGAGCATTGAACTTGAAATAACAATGACTGGATTCTTGTTCTACCTGATTGTGAATAAATTAAATTACCCAAGAGCTAAGAGTCTTCATTTCTTCTACGATAAAATACAGATGAGGTCAGTCTTTTCTAATACAAACTAATTGTTTTTAATTATCAGCTCAAAGGCACTAATCAAACTGCATGTTTTACTGTGAAAGAATGAGATTTAAAACTATATATTTTGGAATATCACAATCATTGTACTAAGTATGTCTCTAATCTTTAAGAGTTGTGAGAAAAAATAAGAACTTTGGAAATATTTGCACGCATTTAATTTTTTTCTATTCTACACTTAGCTTTTCCGTTGAAACTAACTGAGATATTTGAGAATATAAAGGGTTTTGGATGAGTGAACATTGAGTGACTAGAGCTCTCAGGAAAGAATTTAAAAGATCTCAGAGGCATGCAGCCATGTTATATAAACATATTTTGAACTGTACCATCCTATCCGTGATACTGGCGCCACAATTGCATTAAGTGAAATTTTATCCAAAATTTGGGAAGGTGTTCTGAGTTGGTTTGTCTGCACTTCTGTTTTTTCTCAAAAACCTTAAGTGAAAATGAAGTCAGCGTAGACAAATGGGTCCAGTGTTAAGAAAGTCCTAACTAGACCGAAACACTTTAATTGCAGCGAACTTTGTCAAAACTGTCACTCCAGCCTCAAAGTGATTCTGAGGAAAAACTTCAGAGTTACATTAAATTTTCTAGATGCTCATCCTTTTGAACTTCAAGGAAATTTATTCTTCCTTCATTTTTTTTTCTTCCCTTTTAAAAAGAAAGGATGGTAGGTAAAAGGAATGGGGCATAGTTGTATCTTTTTTTCTAACTTTCAAAATCCAAAAGACTGTTTCTATGCCAGCCCATTATAGTAGTCATGAAAATGCATTTACTTATCTTTTATGCATGCCTCCCCAACCCCATCAACTAAAATAAAGTTTATATTTATTTTTCTGGAAATACCCAAAGTGGCCCTGGCTAAGCTTCAAATCTATTTTTCTATATGCTGTGGCTTTAAATTTTGCTGTCTGTACTTGGAAAAAGGAGATAACTGGAATAAGCGCAACAATAACTGAACTTGGAAAAAAGCAAGGGCAACTGAGTGTCTAAAAGTCAAATTATTACTTTTATTGGATGGATTGTAAAACCCTCTGATGGTGCTATTAAGGTTTCTTCTCGTGGTTAGAGGTTTTGTACTTTTAAATAATTGCTATAAATTATTTGTTTTACTCAGGTCTTAAAGAAAATGCATCATTCTTATTTGCATTTGGTACTAAATGGAATTTAAGAATTCATCCTTTTGTTACAAGTATGCTTGAAAATATATTGTTCAAATTTCCCTCAATGACACAATAGACCTTGGGTAGAGGAATATTAAGGTATTAGCTATGTTTACATGCAATCATGTAATATGAATATTCACTATTACAATGATGAGCCTATAAGAGGCCTTGGAAAACTAGCTTCTTCCTTTGTCATCTTTACCACGCAAATTTTTCAACTAACTCAATCTTCATTTTGGCTGACTTGAATCCTTCCCAGTGTTCATATGTGTGTAATTATTCCTTCTTATGTGAAAAAGAGAAATCCAAGATATGAAACTATTTTTATACTTTTTAAAAATAATATTTGCATAAAGCATACGGATATATACCCATACCAATTTTAGGTCTCAATCATAAAGAAAAGTATATATATATATATATATATATATATATATATAATAAATGAATTGTCAACAGTGAGCAATCAAAATATGTGACTTCTTTCAACTCTGTGCCACATTAGGAATGTTACTTCATGCCAGCTGCCAAACTACTTTGGACTTCATTTTCTTCATTAGTGGAATAAGGAATTTGTGTCTCTGCTTTCTTATAAACTATTCCTAAGACACGAAGGAAGGAAGGAAGGAAGGAAGGAAGGAAGGAAGGAAGGAAAGCAAGAAAGAAAGAAAGAAAGAAAGAAAGAAAGAAAGAAAGAAAGAAAGAAAGAAAGAAAGAAGGAGAAAAAGAAAGAAAGAGAAAAGGAACAAAAGTGCCAAGTTCACTTACTTCTATATTCCCCTTGTCCAGAAAAGTTCTAGGCAGCTATTGCTGGGTGGTCTACTGAAAACCACTTAGTATTTGTTTTTTTCATTTTTGTGAGGTTTTCCATTTGTTTGTTTTTTGAGGCAGGGTGTCACTTTGTAGTTTAGTCTGGCCTTGAACTCACTGTGTAGCACAGGCTGACCTCGAACTTACAGTGACCCTCCTGCCTCAGCCCCCCTGAGTGCTGTGATATGAGACTTGTGCCAGCACACCTGGCTACACTTATTATTTGTAGATCTGGTTGGTTTTGTCATACTTCTGCCCCTGGATAAAGCAAACATATACTGTTATTTTCAACTGATCATATTCTGCAATGAAGTATAGCTGAATTTTTGTGACATTTAATATACTTACTCCCTATGCGATAATAGCTTTTTCAAAAAGAGATATATATTCTGCAAGAAATTTACTGGAAATTTACAGTACATTCCACATATACCTTCTCTTTTCAATATAGAACTGGTTCATTTTTCTTTCTAACATGAACAATACTTATTCCTTTTCCCTAGCAGACCACACACACTTACAGTGCCCGGGTTTGCTGTCTTTGTTCACTATTCAGTAGTGATGGAAGATGAGTAGACAAATAGCAGACAATGAAAAGATTATGTGGCAAATTGGGGGATGAGGAATCATACAGTTAAAGCTAAGGGAATTACAAAACCCCAGCAGAGAGATGACTGTCAGGGCAAAGGTACGAGACAGCTGGGGTTTTAGCTGGTTCTGAAAAAATCAGTCTCAGCAGAAGACATGATGGGAGGAAGAACATGATGTTCCTTGTCCGAGTCACTGCAGTGAATTTTGTCCATTGGCAGGGCACTCTTCAGAAAATGCTAAAGCAACAAATTAATTTGTGTATGGAAGTAGAGCAGTTAGAATTTCTACTTCCTTGTTTACCTTTATTGCTACACCTATGTCATACATTAATACAAAATCAGGCTGTCTTTTTCATTTATAGACTTTTTCTGAAGACATAGAAGTATACATCTTATTTCCTGTTTCTAACCTTAAAAATCTGAAACAGGTCAACTATTAGTACCCCTGTTCAATAAAGAAATTGAACTGGAGAAATTGTTCAGAGACTCCTAAGGGTAAGTGTCCAGAAGGTGCGGACCCTCTCTGTGTAACAGCTGACTGCATTTTTTTCCCCAGGGCTTCACACATAAAACATTTTACTTTCTGGAATAGAACATTGCTTCCTAAAATTAAAATACTCATGTGTGATTGTTTTTACCAATATAATAATGCAGTTTTAATTTATGTTTTTGTTCTTTAGAACTGATGATAAAGAAGTCATGTTTTTAATATACAGCTTATTGAAAACTGTTTATACCCTTGCCTTTTCCTTCTTATTGGAGCCTCAGTAAGGAGTGAGGATAAAATAATCATGGAACAAAAAAAGAAAGAACTCATAATTTGTGAGCATGTTCATAGATTGATATGGCTTAATCTGAAGTGACTTCTGTAGAGGAAAAACCGTGAAGAGTTAGAGTTAGTTACCAGCCTGGTGAAAAGAAAAAGAACCATTATTATTGACAATTTGACCAAGCTGATCACTGACCCCCACCACTCTCAGCTCAGTCTTTACGGGAAGTACCAAACCCACTGGGATGGGGATATGTTTTTACCAGATACTGTCTAAAAAGTCTAGGTAAATAAGCTTCTGCAAATATCCTATGAGTCTGTCAACAAATGACTAAGCTGATCAAGCTTTTTCAGTCTGAGCTGCTCCTGGACCTGATACTTCCATGATATTGTAAAGCACGCATCTTAAGCGCTCTGCTCCAAACATCCCCTCTCACATTCTCTACTCCAAAACAAGCCTTCAGTTTGGAGGCCAAAGCAAGTGACTGTGTTGCCATTTGTGCTCATGTTCTCACTCCTGACCTAAGTAAGGCAGGGTCCCCTGAAGGAGAAATTGTGTATTTATGACTCTCTGATATTGGAACTCAGATGCAAGCCATGAATATTCTCAGTGCCACCCCCAAAATGTTCATTTCATGCCACGTTTTTCACTCAAAGAACATTCTAATACAAAGAAAGCAAAAAAAACTGCTGGCCTAATTTGTCCACAAGTGTTGATTTTACTGCTTTACTCTGCAGGAACATCTATTAATAAACAGAAGTAGATGTGCACAAACCTGTTCCCCACTCCTATTAAAATTGCATATTAAAACAGTATGCTGACTTTAACTTACCTTTGGGTTTGACACTTCCACATGCCGAGGTCTTCGGGCAGTCTCCAAACTTTCTACAGCAGTCCAATTCAGTTTCCCTTGATATCAGCACTTACCTTCCTACAATCAGCCCATTTGGATTGACTGTGGACACACCATGGTTTCCAGCAGAGCTTGGTTGGAAAAATGCACTGGAAACCACTGCTTACTTTACAAAAGCAGCTTGACTACAGCATCTATCCTGCAGAAAAGGAGCTAACACAAAAATAGTTAATCATTTTAATCAAACCCTGAATCTGTATCCTTGATCTCCTTTCACCAAAAAAAGAAAAAAATAAAGAAAATGCTAATTAAGAAAAGAATTTGCCCTCTCTCTCTCTCTCCCCCCCCTTGGCATTTTGACTCAAAGTTCTAGAACTTCATAGAATAACTCTCCCTGCAAACCCACAGAGAGACCAGAAAGAAAGTTCAACTCTAAGTTACCCACCCTTTGAGGTTTTCCTTGCTTTTATGATTGAATGTGTAAAGGCACCTTCATTATTAGTTTAGAGAAAGAAGAGTTCTGATCCAGTCAATGTGAAATGACTAGTGTTCTGGGAAATGAACCTAGCACACTTTTCTCACTGTGATGAGCTGAGCAACCCTGATATGACTTGGGAAAGGACAGCATATTACTCTGGGTAAATGAGAAGCACACAGTAAATAAAACTGCTAGGTTTTGCTTGAAACTGAAAATTGTTGAAGGTTGAAGACTTTAATGTAGGGAGTTTATCAACAGCAGCAGAATCAGTGGCTTTATCAGACCCACAGTAAAGTCTGCAAAAGGCACTTCCTGCTGATGAAATTATAGAGCTAGAGATTGGGGTCCAGATTTTAGACTCAGGAAGCTCTTGAAAACTTGTTTGCTGCTGGTGTGCTGAGAAAATTAATAGATTAGATATTAACCCCTGAAATTTTTGAAGTACCTCCCCCAAATATAACATCTACTGTACGCAAAGAGCAAACCAGCCTTCAATTTCATAATAAATTATGAAATACTTCGTTTCATATGGAGATCA
>RJWM01042819.1:0-14133 GCA_004363535.1 Dasyprocta punctata
GGGAGCAGCCTGCATACTATAAAAGGTGAATGAGGTGGGACTGATTGCTGCTTCTTTGGAGGAGCTCGAGTCTTTGCCTTCAGCTTGGACCTCGTAGCCTGGCTTCAGGCATACTGTTCAGCTTTGTTATAGACTCTTCAGCCTTCCATCATAGATTCTTCAGTGTTCTGTCATAGACCCATCGGCCTCCTGATACGGACTTGCATAAGACACTGCAGTAAGCTCCAGCCCTTGGGCTGGACCCTTCCCCCTCCAGCTTGCAGACACCCTCTGCACGCCCCTTTATTCAACTTTGTGGCTGACCATCGTAAGCCTATCTTGTTATTTTTTATATAGTTGTATATTTTGTGTTATATCTGTTTCTCTAGTAAACCCTAACTGATACAAATACAGACATAAAATTTATCCAGTTTTAATCTTCCAGACCATTTCCTCTGAAAGAATGAGCAACATATCACACATGCTCTGAAATGGTGGTTGGGTCTCCCTTTTCCGTGTTGTGCGGGTCAGCAGGTACTGACTTGATTCAGAGAGTCTGGCCTCCACCATAGAAGAGTCCCTGTGTGATTACTGCCTGAAATGGACATGTTCTAGTTATGCTTTTTCAGAGTAATAATTGATTTTTGGGCAATATCCAGAAATATCCAGATCTGAAAATTTAAGTGTAGGTTATTCCAAGTGATGGGAAAAACCAGATGGGAATGAAATGTTTTTATTATCAAGAAAATGATAATCTCTTTTCTGTGTTTGTAGAGGTGAGCACAGCTATATACATTAGCCATATTTTCTTTATTCTTTTTTCTCTTCATTGTTCTTGTGATGCAGTTGTGTTTATGGGACCCACAAATATACCATTTACCTCACATGCACCAAGCACATTTCAAGGCTTCTGGTTGAGGGGTGTACCCGTGTCTGTGGCTCCTGGTCTCCTAGGTAATGCGATGGGTCCAAGCACAAGCATGATGGCGGGCACGCCTATGCCCAGTGGGTTTATGGGAAATGCACAAACTGGCGAGATGCCCCTTTCTCAAAATGCTGTTGGCCCCGAAGGAGGAATGGTGGGACAGATGGGCGCTTCCCAGAGCAAGTTCAGCCTGCCACAAGCTCAACAGCCCCGTGGGGCCTCTCACAGGTAGGAACCACGTGTCCTTCTGCTTCTCCCAAATTGGAGAAACCCTATTGTTTTCTAAGTGTTATTGTTTTGAAATCAAATGCTCTAGATTTAGGATACAGTATGGCTAATGTGGTATAAGGTCAAAGTGTTATTATGAAGTTTCAATCATAAAGACAAACGATTTGTTATTGTCCCTGTTCTGTGAAGACATTTTTGAGTTCCAGTCCCCAATTTCAGACTGTAGCACAGCTGTCATGTTAAACATTCCTATTGTATTTATAATCAGCTAGGACATCCTGAGACCCCTCCCCACTTCCCCTGGTCTGACACCTTAGCATCCAGCTGTAACCAGTTTTTTGGTCTCATGGTTGTGAAGACCACTTATATCAACCTGCTTACTAATAATTTGGGAGTCTTTTTTGGACACCACTTGCAATTTAGAAAAAAACAGCCTCATATTCTCAGAGCACAGTATTATGAGCAATTAAGTCTGCCTTCCATGTCACAAACTTACTGCCTCTGGATTTGTAGGCATTTTTTGTTCAGATATCCATATAAAGCTGTATTTCTTTTTACATACCCTGTGATGACTTTTATGTTTAAAAATAGTATGCCCTGGCTCAAGAATCCCTGTAAGTTGTGCAAGTCACTGTTTGTATCAGACATCGCCTCATATGATAAAGTTTTCTTTTTACCTAAGTAAAAGCCAAGAGTGACATTTGTTTTAGATATTCCCCTTGCCTTTCTTCTGCTCTGCAGACAAAGACCCTTAACCATAATTTCCTATTCCCCTGACATGAGCAGAACCATTGTTTACTCCATGACTGCTCCAAGTCCTTTTTGCAATCATGGTATAAAGGATTGTGGTGCTGGTTTGTACCTTTGGGACTCTCAAAACTTACTCAGTGCCAAATGCCAGTAAGAGCTTTTATGTGGCTAGAATGCTTCAGCAGGTTAAGGAGAGCAAGGAGGAACAGTAGCTCTTGAGGCAGCACAGAGAGGAGATGGCTTTCTCCTGTGCTGTCATCTGGCTTCAATACCCTTTATGGGTCTAAGGATGGGACCTGCCTATGTGTTCAGACACTCTTATTTCACCACTGTTGTCCTTGCAAAGTTGCAAATAGAATGCACTTTTACCCTGAGCATGGCTTTTGAACTGACTCTGTACTTTATGGTCAATCTTACCTTTCCTTTTCTCTCTCTCTCTCTCTCTCTCTCTCTTTTTTTTTTTTTTTTTTCAGTACTGGGGCTCAAACTCAAAACCTTGTGCTTGTCAAGCAGGTGCTTAAGCCACTGAGTCAAATTCCTGGCTGTTATGGTTTATATATTGTGTCAACTTGAGAAGTCTAGAAGTAGCAGCTCTGGGGCTGTGGGGCAGCAGCTCTGCATCCTGGGGTGTAGAGCACAAGCAGTTACCTGTTCATTGTGTCACTTTGAGAAGGTGAGAAGTTTAGCTGAGAGACTCAGCAGGGAGCCAGAGGTCTTACTTTGTAAACATCCTTATCCTCTGCAAAGGAAGGCAAGGAGATTTGTGAATGCTACACCCACCCTGGGCGGGGGGGTCCTGTGTACAATAAGGGAGAAAAAGAAGCTTGCTCTTGCCCCCTTTTACTCTGGCTACTTTTGCTCAGCTGCTGCCTTGAAGTGTTGTCCTGTGACATGCCACCCTGCCTTGGAGCCAACTGGTTGTGAACTGAAACCTCTAAAAACTGTAAGCTAAATAAACCTTTCCTTCCCTAATTTTGGGTGTCAGGTGTTTTGTCCCAGCAACGAGGGAAAAGTAACTAAGACAGAATTTGGTACCAGGAGTGGGGTCGTTGCTGTGACTAAACCTGACCATGTGGTTCAAGAGCCTTTGGAAATGGCTTGTGGGAAGTGTTTGGAAAGGTTCGTAGATGCTGCATAGAGCTGGAACAGCTTAGGCTGTTTTGTAGGGGAGAATCTGGTCAGAACTCAGAAGACCGGAAGGATGATAGAAAGCCTGCCAGTAAAGACCAGACTCAGGAGGTTTCTGCTTCGAAGAAGGACTGCACTGGTTGTTGGACTCCACATGATGTGTCTTATGGCTTGGCAGAAAGTTTGTCTGCATTTTTCAAGTGCCCAGAGGCTTTGCCTGAGAGTAAGATTAAGGACAGTGGACTAATTAATCTGGCAGAAGAAATCTCAAGGCAGCAGAATGTTGAAGTGGTAGCATGGCTATTGTTGGGGACTTTTAGCCAGATTTATGTTGAAAGTCAAAAGCAAAGAGCCCAGCAGGATAATTTAAAACGTGAGTTTGGCCAGAAAGGAAGCTCCAGTAAAGCTGTGGACTGTAAAGAAAGGGCTAAGATCTCCATTGCTGAGAAGGAACAGAATAAAAAAGATGGCCTGCAGGCATCACGGGAAGAGGCAGCTGGTCCCCACGCTTTGCAGGCTCAAAACTGCAAAAGTGAAAGACTTTGCTTGGAGGAGAAAGCCTCAGAGCATCATGTTCCAGAATGGTGGTGGCGACTGCACCAGGTTCCAGGAAGGAAGCAGCATAGAGAATCTGTTCCTCAGAATCAGATTCAGAGTGCCCAGTGATCCAGGCACTTGATCCCTACAGCCAAGAGAGAGGAGAGCCTGGCTACTGCTCCAGCTGGCAGCAGACCTTGGCATTATCCATGTCGTGCAAAGGTTCTGAGTTTAAAAAGGCTTCCACCTCGATTTCAGAAAGCCTGGGAGGCCAGGCAGTGTGCCCCTGAGAGTGCAGAATGTGAAGCTATGAGTGTGGAGCCAAAAGTGCAGTGGAGACCTCAGAAGTTTGAAAAAGCCAGGAACGTGGATCATCTAAGGAAACCCGCAATGAGGGAGAAAAGCCAGCCCAAGAGAGAAGCTGTAAGAGCTAAAACCACCAGAAGTGCCATGGGGGTGGAACCACACAAGCCCTTTGGAGCTCACAATTTGCCACAGATTGTCTCAAATGGTTCACGTGGAACTACAGGACTTAATGTTTGCTGTGCTGGGTTTTGGTTTTGCTTTTGTTCTAATACTTTGTATTCCCCTGTTTGTAACTTTTGGAATGGTAATGTTTATCTTGTGCCTTTATGTTAGAAGTGTTTAACCTGGTTTTCATTTGTACAGGAGGTTACAGTTAAGAGTTTGCCATGGATATGGGAGATTTGGGACTTGGACTTTTCAGCAATGCTGAAATTGTTAGGAATTTGGTAACTCTTACAGATGGACTAAATGCCTTTTGCATAAAGGGATGTGCATGAGTCTTTGGGGGTCCAAGGACAAAATGTTGTTTTGAATGTAATATAATGTTGATATATGTAATGCTGGTTCTTAAGCATTGTTAAGATGTATTATAATGCTCAAGTTGCAAAATGTTAAGAATAAGCATGCCCTTGTATCTGGAGACTGATTTAAAGAAATGTGCCTGGTTGCCAAGTTGACAAGGGGTGGATTGTTATGGTTTATACATTGTGTCAACTTGAGAAGTCTAGAAGCTTAGTTAAGTGGGGCAGCAGCTCTGCATCCTGGGGTGTAGAGCACCAGCAGTTACCTGGCCATTGTGTCAATTTGAGAAGGTCAGAAGTTTAGCTGAGAGACTCAGCAGGGAGCCAGGAATCTTACTTTGTAAACATCCTCATCCTGTGCAAAGGAAGGCAAGGAGATTTGTGAATGCTACACCCACCCTGAGGGGAGGGAGCTGTGTATAATATAAGGGAGAAAAAGAAGCTTGCTCTTGCCCCCTTTTACTCTGGCTGCTTTTGCTTGGCTGCTGCCTTGAAGTGTTGTTCCTGTGTCATGTCACCCTGCCTTGGAGCCAACTGGTTGTGGACTGAAACCTCCAAAAACTGTATACTAAATAAACCTTTCCTTCCCTAATTTTGGGTGTCAGGTGTTTTGTCTCAGCAACAAGAGAAAAGTAACTATGACACTGGCCCTATTTTTTTCCAGACAGGGTTGCACTATGTAGTTCAGGCCACGTTGTAGCCCAAGCCTGCCTTGAACTCACAACACTCCTCCTACCTCAGCCTCCCGAGTGCTGGGATTGCCTTTCCTTCTCTTAATGCCAGTCTTAAAGTAAGACAGTCACAAAGTCAAGAGGCTTAGGAACTGATTTAAATCTTTCTCTGGAAGAAAGCAACATGTGACTAGGTGTGGCAGCATATGCTTGTGAGACTGTTTTTTCAAATACATGTTAGTGATTTGTGTGTCTTAAGAAATGTCTATTTAGATCTATTCTCTATTTTTAAACAGGTTATCTGTTTTGTGCTGGGAAACACTCAAAAATATATCAAAATTTATCCTGAATATTAACCTCTTGTCAGGTGGACAGTCTGCAAATATTATTTCCCATTCTATAAAATGTCTCACTAAGTTGATTATTTCTTTTGATGACCAGAAATGTTCTAGTTTGATATCATTCCATTTATCCATTTTTGTTTCCTGTACCTCTAGGGTCTTGTCCAAAACTTCCTTGTCCATTCCAAAGTCCTGAGAATTTTCCCTATTTTTTCTCTACTAGTTTCACAGCATAAAGCCTCACATTTAAATCATTAGTCCATTTTGAGTTTATTCTTGTAACTGGTGTGAAACGGGGATCTGGTATCATCTTCCATGGCAGACATCCAATTTTCCCAGCACTATTTCTTAGAAAGACTATTCTTCTTGCAGGATATGTCTTTAGCACGTTTGTTGAAAACCAACTGGTTGTATATATGCAGGTTTATCATCTCTACTCTGTTCCATTGGTCTATGTGGCTCTTTCACATAAATATACTGTTTAGATTACTACACCTTTATAGTATATTTTGCAGTCAAGAAGTGTAATATTTTCTGCTTTGCCTTTTTGCTCAAGATGGTTTTGGCTATTTGGTGCTGTTTACAGTTCCACACAAATTTTAGAATTGCCTTTCCCAGTTCTGTGAAGAATGTCATTGTTATTTTGATAGAAATTGTATTGAATCTGTAGACCACTTTGGCTAGTATGGACATTTTAACAATATTATTTCAATCCATGAACATGGTGTAATTTTCTTCTTCTACTTATCAGTGTTTCATGATTTATTTGTAGAGATCTTTGGGAGCATTGATATCTTGTTAGTATAATTTGCATCTCCCCACACATGCATGCTATCCATTTAGTCAAGTCCTTCTGAGAGTCTTTTAGGGAAGTTGTAAAAATTTCTTTCTGTAGGTTTGTACGATTCTTGCTGAGCTAATTCCTTGGTACTTTTCACTAGTTCACAATAATGAATAATATTGTTTTGTTTTCAAATGAAATCTGACTGGTCATTAGTGGTTCAGGAAAATTTCTGAATTTTGAAAGTTTGCTTGTATTTGGAAACCATGCTAAGCTCTGTAATGCAAAGTTTTCTTTTGATTCTGACAGTTTTCCATGCTGATGCAAATCTCTCTTACAAGAAACAGTGACTTCACTTTATTCTTTCCAATCTTTACATCTCTTTTTAAAAGTTAACAGAGATAACAATGATCTTTCGTTTATTTTGAATTTAAAGACACTGTTTAAAGATTCTCTAAGTATTACATTTGATGGAATTTGGACATTAAGCATATTGCCAAGCGCAGGAAATGTTTATTATTTCTGTTTTCTTTGGTTTTATTATAAATAAGTTGTTAAACTTATGAAGTAATTTTTCTATTGAGATAGTCATTAGTATTTTCCATGGTAGTTAGTTAATATTAGAAAATATATTGACAGATTTTTCTAATACTAAACCATTCCAGAATTTTTCTGCTATATATTTGTAAGTAAAATTAGATAATAATCTCTTTCTTTTTCTTTTTTTTCTTTTTTTTTTTCTTGGTATTATCCTTTCCTGGCTTTGAAATTAATGTAACATGAACTTCAAAGAAAGAAATAAATGATTATATACTTCTTCTTTTGGAAACATATATTTAAGATAGTGATTTCTACTTTTTACCATCTTCAGAATTGCACTCTATTTTGTATAGGAAACCTTTAATTTCAACTGAACTGTTTTTAAAGTTATTAATCTATTGATTTTCAAAAAACCTTAGGACTGGTTTGTCACCTTCAAAAATTTATTTATTTTGTATGTTTTCAAATTTTTATCATATTTATAGCATTGTCTTATTATTGTTACTGTTATAGCAGCATGTGCCCTTATTTTTCAATTCATAGCATGCTTATTTTTATCTTCTGTTGAGATAGTAAATCATGCCATGCATTTGTTGAATTGACCTCTAGAAAGAAGTCATACATTTTTTCAGTTTTTATTCATTTTTTTATTGATACCTTCTCTGAGTTTCATTACACTCTTCTGTCTCAATGGTTGAAACCATTGCTTCTTTTGCTCAGCATCGGTACTAGATAGCAGTCACTGTAGTACGTGAATTCTGAGTGCTCTTTTACACCTGCCCAAGAAGTTTAAATACCATTTTTTCCTTTTTCTGAAAAGCATTATTAAAGTTAAGCAAATTTTGTCTTTTATAAAGAATCTTAAAACTATCATTTATCTTCATGATGGGAGGGAGCCTCTCCCCCTCTTTTGTTCATTCTTCTGTGTCCCAAGTCTCCAGCTTTTGAGTTTTTAAGCTTTTTAAATATTGTAATTACTGATGTAAAAAGTCTTTTTCCATTTCCTTATTTTCATGTTTTGTTTTTGTAATTTTTCCTATCCTGTCATTCATTAAACCATTCTTTTGCTAGTTTAAAAGAGCACCACCCATGGCTATTATTCTGCTATTTTCTTTTAATTTACTAAATATGATACATATGCTCATAATTTTAATGTTGATTTCTTAAATTTTCCAACATGTGTATCTTAACATAATTCCACCTTTCCCTTATGATCTCATTTTTAAACTCTCTTCCATGTAGATCTGAACTGTTTATTACAGAGATGCAATTTTTGTAATCTTGCTTTATTAAGCAATAATATATTTTTTGAAAATTATTTACCTCTTCGATGTACCTAATAACCTCTTGTTGGATTAATTTTTCCTTTTACTAGAATGCTTCTTTAGAAAATGTTGTTAAGGAAAATCTTGTAATAAATTTTCTGAGAATGATACGTTTAACAACTTTTTTTAATCACTGTATAATACTTTGAATATAAAATCTTGAATCAAGACTTCTGTTATGGTTTATACATTGTGTCAACTTGAGAAGTCTAGAAGCTTAATTAAATAACTCAGCAGCTCTACATCCTGGGGTGTAGAGCACCAGCAGTTACCTGTTCATTGTGTCAATTTGAGAAGGTCAGAAGTTTTAACTGAGAGACTCAGCAGGGAGCTAGGGGTCTTTGTAAACATTCTCATCCTGTGCAAAGGAAGGCAAGGAGCTTTGTGAATGCTACACCCACCCTGGGTGGGTCAGTGTCCTGTGTGCAATATAAGGGAGAACAAGAGGCTTGCTCTTCCCCCTTTTTACTCTGGCTGCCTTTGCTTGTTGCTGCCTTGAAGTGTTGTCCCTGTGCCATGCTACCCTGCCTTGGAGCCAGCTGATTATGCACTGAAACCTCCAGAAACTGTAAGATAAACAAGCCTTTCCTTCCCTAATTTTGGGTGTCAGGTGTTTTGTCTCAGCAAGGAGGAAAAAGTAACCAAGACAACGTCCAAATTTTAACAAATCAAGAAACAATGAAATACCTACCCATTTAAAAAAGGTACAGAGAAAACTTAAAAATAAACCAACAGGAAAATATATGGCAACAATCAAAGGTCATCTAGTAGAATGGTGTACGTATGCTTATGAAAAAGCATGTATAAGAGTGTTTATAACATTACTGCCAAAAATAATTTCAATTTGGAAAACAAATGGCTATTAACAGTAGGGGGAGGAAAGGGGATGAATAAAGGAATTAAGACGTGTCATATACATGTTCCAACTCCATGTGGGGAATGTAAACATTATGTACTGCAAACATGTACTGATAAAGAAAATAATCTGAAGAAAAGTGGAACAGGTAAATATTGCAATATATACAATATTTATAAAAGAGAACACCACAGTGAGAAGGAAGTACAACTACTGTATATATACAATGACGTAGACAAATTTTTCAAGTCTACAGCTGGATGAAAGAATCCAGACACAGTGAAGGCATCACTTGTGTCCGTGAGGCAGTCACACGAAGTTTAGAAGCAGATAGTCTTTGTCTATGAAACTAGAGGCGGGAGGGTACCACACCCACAGCAGGCGCGCGGCAGGAGGCAGCGCTGTGGGTCAGAGCCGCAGAGGCCTTGCACAGCGCCTTGGAAGAGAGGCGCAGGGAAACACACAAGGCTTCAGGAGGTGAGCACTCATTAATCTACTTTTCTTCTTTTAAGCCCCAAGAACTCGAACCTAGTCCAAAAAAAAAAAAAAAAATCCTCATCATTAATGCAGGCAGAAGGAACGCCTCAGTTAAAAAGAAAAACTGATCACATTGTGAAAGAAGTCATTACAAAACTGATTTCTTGAATATTTAATTTTGAATATAAAGTGATAGCTCAGGTTTTTTTTCAGAGGGTCCCTGGTTTAGAGGAGGCAGCAAAAACGGGGCGGGCAGCAGCAGTTCCGACGCCTACCGCCGCCCCGCCCACCACTCTCCCAGAGCTGAGTCTGCGGTAGCCCAAGCTCTTTACCCACCTGCGCGGCTGCCTGCGCCCGGCGAGCGAGCATGGTGAGCGGGGTGGCGGCGGGGAGGGTGCGGGACCGGGACGGCGGCGGAGCCCGGTCCTCCGCGGGCTGGGCCGGAGCTGGGTCCGCGGCGTCCTTCGTGGCTCCCTGCTTTCCTCTGGGGGCTTTCCCGTGCAGAGAAGCGGAGCACCCGAAGGGCGGCTTACTGGCCTCCGCCCGGTTCCCCAGAGGAAGGATGCTCGCGGGCAGGGGCTTGCATCGCTGTCGCCCCGAGGCACCGGGTGGGGAGGCTGCGGGGCCCCTAGGCAGCCGCGCCCGCAGGCTGCAGCTCCGGAGGCTGAGCGTCCAGCCCTGGGAAATATCCTCGAGGAGGAGACGCAGCGTGGAGCGCGCCTTGGCTTTGTGCTGGCCGACCCGGGAGGACCCCTTGTCTGGAGCTGCTCAGCCTGCTGTCGCCTCCTTGGCCGGCTTTGGGAAACCGTGAAGGATCCCACCGAGTCGCAGCAACGCTGCAGAGAAGGTTGAAACGCTCTGACCATGCTGTTTCATCCAAGGGCTGCCGCAGGATACCCAGAGAGAAGGCGCATTGTTTCTTCAGGATGTTTTCATTTTAAAAAAAAATCATATATCCTATTGACATACTTAGATTAAAAACCCAACTACAATTAAAACCTCGAAGTTATACTTTCACCTACAGCAGACTGGAAAGACCACACAGCCAGTTACTGTATTTCATGATCTTTCTTAACAAAGGAGAATGGTGGTCTTCAAGGTAGTGTGGAGCGCTGACAGGCTGGATGCTCTTAATCCTTACCAACAAGGAATTTCTGCCCCATTTTGCAAATGACTAACTAGCCCAGAGGTTAATCTTTTCCGAGCTCATGTGGCTGCAGGTGGTGAGATCAGGATTTCAACTTAGAAACTTGCGGAGAAAGAGGTTTGTATACCTGCCAGCCAGGCAGTTGTTAGGCAAGACCCAAACTTTTGTCAACCTTGGTCTTCTTGGCAAGCGTTGTAAGTGGATTTCTCTTTCTTTTTCATGATTGACTCTTTGTTTCTGTATTGTGCATTTTGGTATTTGTTAAATCCAGGGCATTGTACTGAGTCCTTCAGGTGCTGACGAGATATCCTCTCATATCCCTGTTAGATAAGAGCAGCATTGAACTGGTGCTTCTGTCAGAAATAGGTCTAGAAGCGGTCAAAATGCTTGGAACCAGATGTTTTTTCAGATTTTTTTCTTTTGGAATATTTGCATAGGCAAAATGAAATATATTGGGAACAAAACCCAAGTCTGAACATCAAATTCATTCATGTTTCATATAGACCTTACACATCACCTGGAGATAATTTCATATTCTTAGTCTACCTGCTTTATGGCTACAACGCTTCAGGTGACGTCAGGTGTGAGATTTCCCACTGTAATATCATAATGGCTCTCAAAAGTTTTTTGTTTTGTAGCTATGAATTTTAGATTTCCTGCTTTTGTACTTCATTCAGTCTCTTAAACCCTGAAGTTGATACTGTTATTTTCTTCTAGTTTCACAAAGGTAAATAATGTCTCTTACCTCACACATCTAGTATTTGTTTTGGACAAAACTCATGTCAATCAGTTTGCCCCCCTGGCTGCCCTGAAGCAATAGCTCCTAGGTTACCTCCCAGAAAAATGTGAATCCTGTCTGGTTTTCAGCATGGAGGGATTTTCAGTTCTGCGTTGAGTAGATGGAAAGAATTGTGTAAAATAAAGTGTGTGTGTTTAATAGTGAAGCTTTCCTTCTGATTACTTTGGCCTAACTTGCTTTGTTTGTTGATAACTGCTGGCTCCAAGTCCTCAGTCTTGTGTTTCCCTGTGTGTCTGCTTTTTTTCTTCTTGCCGTAAACACAGATTTTCATAATGAAAGACAATCCAGTCTGCATTTTCTTATCATAGTTTCTGCTAAGATCTGGATTTCCATGTGCAAGAGATACATAATGGCTAAAGAAAAAACAAATGACATGGTAGTATGATGTCAGTATATCTGTCTACAGCTGCCTTAGCTATGAATATAACATGTGTTGGGTCCTGGCAGCAGGGTCAGAGGAAGCATTTAATTGGATTTTTTTTCCAACTTTCCTATACAGTAAGACAGGATGGAACTGTGTCAGTAAGACTCTGAAAATTTCAAGTAGGATCTGGCCTACTTCAACATTAAAGCTTTTGTTAAACCTAGGTACTATACTAAATCTTTGAAGTAAATGTGGTGCAAGTAGATGAGAGAAGGGGGTGTGGTGAGCAGGTGTGGCGTAGGCTGAATCTTTTCAGACAGCATAATCTTTGACTTCCTAAAGGGCAATGGCTTTGTTGTTGGCCTTAGAATGATGAAGACAAGAAAAGTCACAAGTTGAGCATTGTGTGCTCACAGGATGTTTAGCATCAAATAATAAAAATTCATGTGCAAGCTGTAATTAGTCCTACTGCCACATTGAGATGATGTAATTTTAATTCCCTGTAGCGTTTTGGAATGTAAGAAACAAACAGTTTATGCCACACAGATGAATGTCAGTGTGTGTCCTGATGGCACTCCATGGAATCTACGGAGAAAGTCTAAGTGATTGGGCATGTTTGGTTGAAGATAAGAGGGCACTAATGTGAGGGATGGCACTGGAGATGGCTCTTAGGGAAGTGAGACCTCATCTCTTGTAGCGTATTTGTCCCAAAAGATCTAGAGGAACCCTGAGTCAAAGACTGTGATGGAGAGTCCACAGTGCGCACTAGAGAAGAACCAAGTCTGTGACCAGACCATGACGGCTCAATTGTTTCCCTACACGCAACCACCTTCTGTGTACAAGAAGACCCCAGGGGCGCTTAGATGAGGCTGAAACCTGATTCCAAGGTTCCTCACCTCACTGAGCTCGCTAAACAGGACCGTGGGGCTCTTCTCTTTATAGATACACCCTAAGGGAAGATGACTGTCAATACTTACTAAGTAAACCTCTACTCCAGTCTATGAAAGTACTTGGTTAGTAATGTTTCTCACATTGAAAAACCAGGGTTGCATTATGAGACTAGTGTTCGTTAATCATCAGCTGACCTGAACTGGTCTGGTACTTCTTTTGTAACCTTTCCCTTATTAAGTTTTAGGCCATAGCTATTACTCAAGGGATTTTTACAAAACAGCATGTGTTAACCAGAACTAACAAGTGCATATAATGAGAAGGAAGGAGGATGTAAACTCAGGGTTTTCCCACACGACAGGAAAAAGAAAGAGAAATCCTTGTGGCAAATGGGGATGTTCAGGTACTCAAAGATTCTGGCTTTACTTCCTGATCCTAAACCCACAAATAAAAGGATATCGTAAGAAAACAGAAATCCCAGAGAAATTTCAGAGTAATTGTAAAGTTTACAATACTGGTGAGAATGAACTCTATAGCAGAGAAGTCATTTATCTAACAGGAATGGCAAAAACAAGGCTTAGTTAAGGCAAACATTGAGAAGGAGGTGATGAGATTCCCTCAGATGGAGTGCCATCCTTCCACAATAATCCTGACCCTCCACCAAGGCCATCTAAGTGGTTATGTCCAATAATTTAGAAACGAGTTAAAGTATCAGAAGCCAGGACTAAGCAGAGCTGTTAACAACATGTATATTCGGAATGGGAAACCCACGCTAGGTTTGCTGTGGCAGCAGGTTGAAGCAAGGAGAAAATGATCAAGACATCCTGGTAAAACAACAGGATTTGGTGGATACCTAGGTTCTTGTTGGGTAATAGGAAAAGCAGACACAGTCAAATTAGAGACTATCTTTTGCTAAACCAACAGCCAATGTCCCAACCCTAAGAATTTAGCGTAGTGTGAAAACAGTGGTTTCAAAACTGTGTGGTCATGTTTTAGTATTTGATTTTTTTTTTTTTTCTCAATGACAAGAGAGTGAACAGAATGACAGACTGGGGCATATGGTGACAGATAGGTAGCGACAGTGTTGGGGAGAGTGTCCAGAGGCCCTGGGCATATGGTGGGCTGCACTTTGAAAGAGGTTTAGCTCAGTGGCTCAAGTACTTGCCTGGTAAGCGTGAGGTCGTGAGTTTGATCCCTGGTACCAAAAAAAAAAAAAAAAAAAAGAAGTGTTACTAAGGAAAAATACAGAGAAGCTTACATTTCTTATATATCTCTATTATAGAAAAAAATAGAAAAATGTGTCTTCCTTAGAATGACATGCATGTAGAAAACATGAAGAGATTCGTGAGGCAATGAGAAAACAGTTCAGCTGCCTTCATTTTATAGCAAGATGATGCTGAAAACATTTGCTTCAATAGCACCATGGCTTGTAAGAAGACAAAGACTTTCTGTAGACATATGGAAATGAAGCAACAAAGGAAAAAAATCAAATCAAAGCCAATACTGGTTTTTTAAATTGTGCAAATCGTATATGCTTTGCAGGGAAATGCACCTCAACAAAGCTCGAGCT
>RJWM01042820.1:0-14138 GCA_004363535.1 Dasyprocta punctata
ACTACCTAATAACTTTATATCTTACATCTTCATTTAGATATGAAAATTAATGTCTTTATTTAAATAGATTCAAATATGAGATCTAAGATAAGGATGTTGTTAAATCTTATATTACTTAAATCTCTGAACCGCAACTGAACTGCTTGGAAAGGGTGGGTGGTAACGCCAGGCAGGGTTAGCCTGCTAACCTGCCGTGTGTGCAGGACTCCTGTAAAACCTCGGGGAACGGGGTGAAGGAGCTCCATCTGCAGGCAGAGTGACTGGTGCTGTTTGTGGCTCTTCAGTTAGAGAACAACCTGTGCATTTGTCTTTAGAACCTAGTGGCACGAAAGCCTGAATGCATGAAGTCTGCGATAACAGGAAAACCTGAGGGCACTGCAGTCGTGATGCTGTAAAGTTAAATTTCTTTTTAAATTTCAAAACCCAGAAATTGAAATGAATGGATTTGCAGCCTAAATCTATAGCTCTAAATGGTCTTTGAAGTTTTTGCCGACTTGAAAAGCAGGCGACATCTGAGATGTGGGGTCAGAGCTTGTAGCATCGGGAGGGACACGGAGGTCAGGGTTACCCCCTCCAGGATGGGGAGTCTGCGATGCTCCCTGGTTCTCAGTCTTCCAGGGAAGCAGGGGCTGGGGAGCCCTCTGCATGAAGCTCTTCACCCCACCCCACCCCAGAGTTCTTCCCAGCTACGATGTGAACTTGTGTGTTGGCCACTTCTGAATAAACCTGCCATTATAGCAATCAGTCACACACAGCTGAATTCCCCAGACACGGCAAAGCATAACAGGTATGACAAGGCCTGGCGCCAGCCACTTATTAATTCAGGAAGGGCCACAGTGCCTGCATTACTCAGGTTTAACATTGTGTCATCCCTAGTTGTCTACAGAAAACTGGTGAGCACAGCCACCATGATGGCCACTAACAGTGACCACTAAGCAGATGTCACCATTTGGACAACATTAGTTTGTGAGTTGCATACCAAAATAACGTCCATATACCCCAAACTGTACTTGTTTCATCAGTAAATGCTAGGTAACAACCAAAAGAGCTGCAAACACAGTGATAAGCAGCACAGTGTGCTTCTCCTAAAGAAACACACAGCCTCACTAAGAGGCAGCTCCTGTTCTTACACATCCCCATTTCCCTGTCAGAATGCTATCGTGGCACTCTGGAGAAATAACACAGACGACAGAGTCAAAGCCCAAGGGGAAAAACACAATGAAACCTTACCAAGAAGGGTAATATTTGAACTAGGTTCTGTAGGGTAAATAGGAGTTCACCAAGGGAGAAAATCACTAAGGAAGGATAGAAGAAAAAGCCTGCATAGGGACAAGAAATAAGAAATCCTGCCATAGACAAAGGTTCAGCCAGGGTCACAAGAAGAGGACAGGAACGGCAGGGACTAGTGTGTCCCTAGAATCCCTGTCATATAGAGGGACAGGTAAGGGAGCTGGCACAGCCTCTCACGAGGTGTAACGGTCTCCACGGTGACCAGCCACACACACTGAAATGAGAACTCATTAGGAGCAAATCTGACTTCCATCTGGACGTTTCCGCTGCAGGGGGCTGTTTTACTGTCAGTCTGAAATCCCCCGTGGGCAGAGGGAAGGCCCAGGCCCCCAGCTGTAACCTCTGACCCAGCAGATGCAGTCCACCCTCAGCAGTGCCCCAGGAGGGTGCAGACCGGCAGTGAAACAGGGTGCAGCAGAGCAGACCAAGGCATCAGCGGGGCCCCCTCAGGGGACACAGCATGGCCCGGTGGCATTGCCTAGGTTGTCAAGAGAGCCCCACTGCCCTCGACCAGGTCCAGGTGGTACCAGGGTCTCAAGGTCCAACAAGAGCCAGACCCTCACCTGCCCTCTGAGCTTGCATCTGGGGATTGGGTGATCGTGCTTGGGAACTGAGGGCCAGAGAACTAGCCCAGTACCTCGCTTATGTCCTCAGCCTGAAGGTCTGGACAGAGTGCCTGGAGCCCTGAGCCCTTTTCCTGAGTCCATATCATAGAACTTTCCGGAATTAAGCAACTCTGAGGACCTGGAGATGACCCATGTGGGTGGTTCTGCTCTAGGTTCATGTACCTTTCCTCCTGGCTCAAAATTATTGTTACTGATTGTGCCCGGATGTCCCCCAAATCTTCATGTGGTCACAGGCAGAGCTTTTCAGAGGGGGCTGGATCCAGAGTGTGTGATGCTGGGATTGATTTATGGTGCAATGCTAGGATCAAGGGCACTAAGGCAAGGGCATGAGTGCTGCCCTCCCTGAGTATCCTGGGTGAGCTCTAAGGGGCATAAAGATGATGTCAAGTTCCGTGCTTGCTTTGCTACCTTCTGCCCACCATAAGCCATTTCTCCTCTGCAACACTGCCTTGAACCCAGGCAACTATGAGTTGAAACTTCTGCAAACTATGAGCTAAATAAACTTTTCCTCCTTTAACTTTGGGTGTGGGGTATTTTGTCTCAGCAAGGAGAAAAGTAACTAAGACAACTATCAAAGTTTTCTTTAACAGTAGCAAATTAAAAAAAAAAGAAAACTTAACTATGCCTTGCTATGCTTTGTGACTAGTTTGAATGCCCCTAAGAACCCATCATGATGGAAAGTTCAGCCCCAGGCTGGTACTGTTGTCGGGGTAGAACCTTGGAAGATGAACACTAGTGGGAAATGCTGAGGTCACTGGAGTGTTAGTAAGATTGTTAGGGCAAAACATCTGACACTTTTAGTTTAAAGGAAGAGACTTTTTTTAATACAACAGAGTACTACTTTGCATAAAGAAGGATAAACTTGAGACCGTACTCTTAAGTGACACACATGTATAAAGATTGCATTGTCTCTCTGATGTGAGAAACTAAAAGTGTAAATAGGACCAAAATGTATAATAGATATTGTGAAATAGGAAAAAAATGTTCAAAACTGAAGGGGAACCAAGGAGGGGAGAGGGGGAAAAGAAGGAAGGGAAAAGAGAGAAATGAGAAAAGGATAAAATGGAAACAAAGCTTTTGTAAATAAAAAGGGTAAGGGGGGTTGAAGGGAGGGGAGGGGAATAGGGAAAAAAAGAGGAATCAAGATATGTCATGTACAGGTACAAATTCCCTATAATGAAATTGACCACTATGTATATCTAAATTGTACCAATAAACCTAATTTTTAAAAAGTTCAAAAAACAATAAAGGAGGAGAGGTTAAATTCGGTTCATGGCTTCGGGGGTGCAGTCCTTGGTGGACTGTACCAAGTAGAAACATCACAGAAGAGCATGGCCGAGCAAAGCTGCTCAGTTCAAGGGGGCAGAAAGTAGAGAGCCGAGGAAGAGAGCCAGTGGGAGGTGCACCCCAGACACAGCCCCAGGCTCACTGCCTCACCTGGGCCCTGCCTGCTGCCAGGAGTCAGCTGGGAGCCCCAGTGGATTAGCTCACTGAAGAGCACAATGCCTGTGACCATTCGCCTCTCCAGAGTCTCTTAATCCAGTCAAGCTGAGAAATAAACTTAACTGCTGTAGGGCGCTGGCCTCAGGGAACATTCGGATTCTGTGATTCTCCCAAGGGGGTTTTTACAAAGCCTGAGTGTGGCCCTCAGCAGAAGCAAACCTTCAAACTGTGAGCGAAATAAAACTCCACAAAGTTAACTGAGGTTTCTTGCTATAGCAATGCACAGGTGTATAACACACACTGGCTTTGGTTTTTGGTTTCCTCTTTCTCTCCCTCCAGTTTTCTACTAAGGCATGCTTGTCTCCATGCACAGTTAGTCCTGTCTGCCTCTGAACGTATGCACACCAGCATTTATCTGTACTTAGTGTTCTGAGCTATCTGTGTGCGGAAATCTTGCCTTGTTTACTTTACATTTCCAAGAGCTGGGTCGACAAACATTTGTGGATAAACAAATGGAGGATCAACACACTGAAGATGCTCCAGGAGTGCCAGATGTTTGATTCTAGATGCTATCTTTTAATTTAAAGTTTGAATTATTTTGTTAAAATAAAGTCCATTAATCCCGTCTCGTATTGGGCAACTTGGCAATGCCCCTGGAAGGGTGGGAGCCAACAATTACCCTTTAAATGTAAAATTAAGGTACAGACTATGTCTAAAAAGTGCTTCCAAATAAAAGAAGAGGTGCTTCAATAGATTTCTCTTCTAAAAGGGGAGGGGGAGGTGGCGATGGAAGACATGGACATTATATTTTTAAGAGTGAGTAGAATTGAGATAAACTAATAAAAGCAAGGCAGTATGTGTTTGACTGTCACTTCCCATTTCTGAAATGAATTTTGTTCTTACATACCAGGCATTAAAACTGTAACAAACTGAAATTGATTCTACCTGAACAAAACAAAACGGTATAAGTAGTTTTTCTACCAAAAAATGTTTAAATTCATTTTTCACCTTCACATTTATTAATGTTCTTATAAAACAGATTCTCAACCTTGGAGTATATTGATGTTTAATTTACTTTAGAAACATAGGCATAAATATTTAACCAGGAAGAGAAAGAGACGGCTCGCAGAATTTGGAAGTGTGGTATTATAGGCTTAGCTCTACCATGGAGGAGAAAATAAAACTTTTCTCCCCGCAGCGTTTCCTGCCAGTTAACCATAAAATACAATTGGCAAGTGGCCAACACTGGAAAAATTCTATACAAATACAGGCCATGGTACTCGGCCCCCAGTTAGGTCTCTGGATAGCAACATTTCTGGGCATTCGGCTGGCTTAAACTCTGTTTTGGAATGTCAGCGTGGCCTGGCAGACGCTTGAAACCACTGACACAGAAAGGCGAGGCTTAACAGGACTGCTCAGAAAGGAGCGAATCACCGGGGGCTCGTTACCGCACCAAATGCAAGCTATCGATTCGTCATCAGGAGCCCAAACCCGACACGATTCCAAGCCATTTCCTGGGGCAAACGAGGGCGCTGAAAGACTCTGGGTAATATATTCCCGAGCAGATTCCCACATCGCACCAGTCACCCCACGGACTGTGCTCCTCCTGTCACCCACAGAGTACTCGCCCGACACTCACGGCCCACAGAAGAAGCAACTCCAGCCCCGGTCACGATGGGCGACTCGCCCCAGACTTCACGCACTTCCTTTGTTGAATCAGACTTGCACGCTGGCTGCCAAGTGGATTTCCTTTAACCCACTGGCAGGGAAAGGCTATCCGTTTGAGAAAGGAAAGACCGATAAATCAATAATTTTAAGCATCTGCTACATCCTAGCCTCCTATGTGTAAGGCAATGTTGAGGGAAAAAAATAAAAGTTGCAGATATCACCCTGCCTTCCAGGAGCTTATAACCTGACAAAGGAGAAACAAAATAAAGGACGAGTTAAGGGCTGAACTGTGTGACACACAGGTAAAAGTTAAGCCAATATGAGAATAATAACAGCCAAGCTACTTGACAAACAATTTCCAGAGGCCTGGGACCCTCTGTAAGTCCTCAGCCTTTTCCTTTCCCTGTATTACTCACCAGCCTCTGGTGTTTGTTTTAGGGAATGCCTGGTGTTTCACTTCCAATTACCACTTTACTCCTCACATTCAGGAATCTGGAACAAAGGAAAGCTATGTTTGATTAATTCTTTACTAACAAGACTATGATTTTATCATGTAACTTTTTTGTTTATAAGTTTTAAATCATAAATTTTGAATAAGAAGTAATCTTTATTCAACAAACAGGAGCAAATGTCGAATGGCTCATAGGAAAAACAACAACAGCCCAATGCACCTCGGCAGTTATCCGTGGACAGTGCCTCTTAGCTGACACCAAAACTAATGAAAAATATCATCTAATCTGACAGAGGCCAAGATGGATTCAAATTGGCTGAAGACACATTATACTCATTCCGAAATGTGAAAAAGAAAATTCATTCCATAGAGAGAAAATGCCTATTACACCTTATAAATCCTGTTTCCAGAGCTTAAAAGGAAGTGTGAATCAGGTTTGATTCATACTCCAGGGATGCCCACGCAGCTCTTCACAGTGATGTGTCTGAAAGGGAGGTGACGGCCGTGCTTCTAAGAACACTTTCAGCGGGATGGAGACAGAATTGCATGAGCACAAAAACTCAGAGCATCATTTCAACGAGAAATTGATACATAACTGAGGGGCTCTGGGGTGCCCGGAGACGTCCGGGGTTGCTGCTGAGCCTGACGGTCGCTGAGGCTTGCGTGAGCGCAGGGGTGTGTGCAGTACACACAGAGAAGCCTGCGCTCGTAAGCGTTCCATCATTCTGAGATTCCTCCTTTGGTGATTTTTCAATGACAGAGGTGAAAGTTAATGATTCTTTTATAAATTGCGTGAAACCACAAAGAAAATAAAATACTCAGCCTTGTCACATGTATGTGACAGAAGCAATAATAACATCACCATTTTAGTGACCTCATATGATGACTACTAAGAAGGTAATCAAAGGAATTTAGAGATATTGCCATTGCTATCACCCTCGTTGACATAGTATTTGCATTCTCCAATGTGGAAAATTTCTGGAACTCTTCCAATAAATTTCTGCTATATTTCAAGGGGGAAAGATGACTGATCTTTGCACAAATTTTAAGCATGGAGGCATTTTGAGAGAATAACTATAGCAAAGTACTATAGAAAGTGGTTCAACTGTTTGGCTTCTGGGGAACCAGGGAGTTGACAGCAACACACAACAAAATATCCTCAGACCACAAAAATTTACCAAAAGCAATAGAAGCGTCTCCTTGGGCTCAAATGGATAAAGGCTGTTTTGGAAGGAAGAGAGACAGGTAACATTTGCTGACAAGAGACTGAACCAAAGTTGGTACTAGAAGCTGTAGTTTCAACTTGAAAAGCTGGAATTGGTATAAACTAGGTCTTTTGAGATCAAATTCATGTTAAGCAATACCCCAAGTGGTGGGGTGCATGGTTAAGTCCTTCGCCTCCTCTAACAATTCCTGAGTTCCTTCAATTTGACACAGAAATGTTTTCTCATGTTCCGTCTCCCCTCGCCCATGTGGAGCTCACAACCTGAACACCTGTGACCACACAGAAACCAAGCCCTGTGAGCAAGAATATTGTTTGGAGGAAGACAGTGGCTCTGAGAAAGCATACTCCTCTACTCATGACATTCACCCATAAGTAGGTCTCCCCGCAGGCCCACAAAGTGCAGTCGGGAAAGGAAGCAGTGGTGGGGACGTGGGGCTCGTTGGAGAGAAATCTGCGGGTAGAGGAGATGAGTGAGACAGGCCTTTCCCACTGAGGCTCCGCCCACTGCAGGAAGACTGGTCCCAGGGCCACAAGCTCGGTTTCCCAGGGAAAGAACGCGCGGCAGAAGACATGGACCATGCTTTCTGCTTGCTTTTCAGGCCTCCTTCAAGCCCTCTTGGAGAGAGCTGCATCTCCCACCGACAAAGCCGTATGCGAGACCTCGCGAGCAGCAGGGTCTCGGCCTGGGACAGTGCGGTGGGAAGCGGCTCTCCCCACGGTGGCTCCGGACTGAGCTAAACTTGCTGCTCCAAATGGCGGCATCCGGAGGGGTCCCCACGGCCTTCAAAGCAGGAAACTGAGGGGGTGATGTCTAAGGAGGCCTGGATTGTGCTGGTTTTCCCACAGCTTCCCAGTTCTAGCCCTGAAGTTCCTGTGTGCCAGTCAGTCCCATCTCTGGGGACGGTTGGCTACCACACCAGGGTGGGGCAGGATGGTATGGAGTCCAATTCCAGGCCTCGAATGTGAATAAAGAGGTTAATTTATGAATTAACATTGAAGGAGAACGCAAACCACAGAACAGATAATGGCCCAGCAGAAAGACTTATGGTATGAATAAAATGCAGTATTTTTTTTTTTTTTAATTTGGGAACGGTAGAAGCTAAGCTTTACCCCACGCCATACCCAACATTGTAGGGCTTCACCATCGGTTACTTTCCAGCGTTAGATGAGGGAAAGACCCACATTACAGAGGGAAAAGAGCCCGGCGCAGAAGCCTTGAGAAGCGGGGACCAGGCCGTGACACCGCGTGTGGGGAACCCCGTGTGAACCCCCGCCAGCCCCGGGAGGCGGCTCTACCTGTCAGCGTCGGCCGTGATTTTCGTCACTGTGACCTGAAAGGAGGGACATAAAAGAGCCCCCGTCTTATAGAGGACAAAGCCCAAGACAGGGGAGGCCAAGGGAAGGGCAGCGACACTTGCGTATTACTGAAATCTGGGTCACCTCAAGCAGATTTCTACTCAAACACTGCCGCCTCCTGGGAGAGGTGTCTCCTGGCGACCCCGTGTGTGACACCCCCGCGTCTCCTTAGTCCTCTGGCTTCTCTTACTGCCCACAGCAGGTCTCTGCACCCGGTGCAGCCGTGATGGAATTCGAGAGGCTTATCACACAGTCCTCTTTTCTTAGCCTTGCGTGTTTTGATTAATTGAAGGCTAAAGCTTAGGAAAGAACCGGTGGATTCCTAAATGTCGGTTTCATGGCTGATAAAGCCGATCACAGAATGGCAAACCGTCTTGCCCACGGCTGCGCCCTTCGCAAACCCTGTGGTCAAAGGGCTCAGCTCGGAGACTGCGGTGCAGAGGGCGCGGCAGAGCAGGAAGCGAAGCAAAGCCGCCGCGGACGAGGCAAGAGAGGGCACCCGCGGAGGCCACGGTGGAAAGAGGTGGAGGAGGAAGTCCCGGCCTCCGCAAGCACTGTGTGTCCGATCGTTTGTTAAAATACAATGCCATTTACAGTAGAGAATGTCAACCGATGGGTTCTCTGTGTGAAGAACAGAATTTGATAGGTATCCATGACATTTTAGATGAATTAATAAATTAGATTTCAGCCCGTTCCACCAAGGAAGCCCAGAGGACCTCAGGAACATCTGAACTTGGGTTACTGAGGGGCGGCAGAGGTGGGGTCGTTGCAGCCGTGTGGGAGCTCGCTGAGCTCCAGCTCTTCCGTCAAAGCCTTCTTCCCCGCGTGGCTGTGTTACACAGTGACTGTTTTGCACACCTAGTTCTTCATGGCTGCTGTGTAGATTCCAACCTGTGGCAGGCGGGGTCTCCAGCAGAGCATGAGAGAGGACAGACAGTGCAGTGCGGCGACGCCAACTTGGAAACGCTGGCCGCAGACATGGACCGTGAAATACCAGTCACCCACCGAGACCCAGTGAGGGGTAAGAGCAGCAGTCACACATAATAAGGGCGAACCAAGCAAATGTCTGCATTTAAGGGACGGAAGGAGAATCTATAGCGTAGCAGAGCAAATCAGAATGGTAGACTGGAAAACAGCCACCTTGTTCGTGGTCGCCTCAAGCAAAGCAGGGGAGGTGAAGGTTTAAAGGCAGAGCCGTGAACTGGGGAACGGGCAGCAGAGACGGCAAGGCCAGCCCGCGTGCTCGTGAACTTCTGCTGGAAAAAGAGATGCTTGTGACAACGGGAAGAAATAGGTGACAAGAAGGGTGTGGAGAGGAGAAGAAAAGTAACAGCAAAAGAGAGACACGCTGGGAAGCAGAGAGCGCAGCAGAGACGAAAGACAGCAGCAGGGGAGCGGGGGACAGTCACTGCCGAAAGCGACACGGGAAAAAAGAGCAGAATACTAGCTGGCAGATTCAGAAGGAAAAATAAATTCTGCAAAGAAAGCACAAGCAGTTACCATGTGCTAAGAGCTCCTCGAGGAACCTGCGCTCACCGCGCTCCAGAGCGCACCCGAGAGAGGCTTCCTTTACCTTCCGAAAGCGGGTAACCAGTGAGGGGCGAACACCTCCCGGGCTCCCGGCCCGTGCAGCCTCGAGGGCACAGGCAGAGGCGATGCTTTGTGTGAGCTCAAAGGGTCCACACCTGTGCAAGGGGCGCCCGCAGGCCCCGTCAGCGACTCACGCAGCAGCTCACCTAGGTGCTTTTTGTTTTGCGTTTTCTTTCTCCTTCAGTTGTTTTTGTTTTTTGTTTACAGAAATTGTTTTATGTTTACATCGCTATCCACAGGTTACACACAGTTTAAACTTTTGATGTTTGCAGATCATTTTGGGTGCTCAAACTACATCTTGTACCAAACTTCAACAGGACCCGTTTCTTTAGGCGTGGGAATGTCAGCCAGGTGTGAACTACCGCCTGCTGATTTAGTGAAGGATGAATGGTGGAAATAGAGATGTACTTCTAGCTATTAAGGTGACTTTTTTCTTTACCAGTTTCCCTAGTTATAAAACAGTATGAAATTATGTGTCTCTTCAAAACTTAAATTTTTAATAAATGCTGGCAAGTGGAGAAAAAATAACTCTTCTCCACTGTTCATAGAAATGTAAATCGCTACAATTGTTACTAGAACAGCAGGGAGCTTCCTCAAAAAACTAAAGCTAGGATCACCCCTGGATGCAGCTGCCCCGCTGTATCAGAAGAAAATGGAAGGAGCACAGCGGAGGATGCCAGGCCGGTGCTCCCTGCAGCCCTGACCGCACGGGCAAAGACACCCAGCGAGGTGAAGCAGCCAGCTGCAGGGCTAATGAAAATGAAATGCACACGCACCGTGAAATACTATTCACCAATAGAAAAGCAAAACCCTGTCACTGGTGACAAAAGACATGGACTTGGGGACATGATGTTAAGCAAAGTAAGCGAGCCAGGGGACAAGGCTTGTGTGGAGCTGAAAAACGTTGATGTGAAGGAACAGTGGCAGAGACTGTGTCTCGGGTTGGGAGGGTGAGCACGGGGCACTGGACCTGATCGATACATCCTGAAGGCACCTATGAAAACGTCGTACTGCACCACAGCAATATGTGTAAGTATGCATTCACGACAATTAGATCCTCTTTGAATATTTCCTTTTACTTTCCCACTGTTGCCACAATATAACTGAAATTTCCATAATTTTAGCATTCAAACATGTTCCCCTACCTTCCCAGTCCCCTGGTTATTTGACCAAAGCCCAGTCTAGGTGCTGTTGTAAAGCGAATTTTCAGAAAGAGCTAAGGTACCGATCACCTAGCTCTAAAACGGAATGAACTGGGGTGGGGAGGTGGCCCCGTGCACCCCCTTAGCAGCAGTGCAATGAAGTCTGAAGGGAGGAAGAGGACAGAGAAGGCAGGAGGTGGGCTGGGAGACTCGGGGTGCCGGAAGAGCCCAACCCGCTGCCACGAGACCTGGAGGTTAGGGGTCCTGCGTTTAGGGGAGGCGGGGCCTCTCTAAGCCGAGAACACCCGCTCCGACCCCCTGTAAGGAGATGGCGCCTCTGTTCTGTAACCTCTGGGAACTGAATTCTGCCAGCAGCCAGAGCTGCTCCGGGGGCAGCTTCGTCCCCCACTGCCCGCAGAGCCCAGCTGGACCGCACTGTGCTGGAATCCAACCCACAGTATGGAAGACAATAAACAGGTGATTTTAAATTGCTACTGTTGTGATAATTTGTTATAGTGGTAATTAGAAATATAACTAATTCCTAATTAAGTAACATTTGAGTTTTTACTCCCAATTAAATCTTTCTGGTCCAAGGTAGGTGGAGTCTCCCTCCTATGATTATAGATTTCAATCCCAAATTTGTCCAGAACTTATGGCCAAAGCATTTTAATTAATAAGTATTTCCTCTATGTTCACTGTAAACCAATACCACCTATGCTGTGTGAAATGATGTTACTATCACTGATACTGCCAGTATTCCAAGAGCCACGTTTTGCAGATTGAAAGCATCATCAAATGACAAGTTGTAACTCCCAAACAAATGCACCCCACTTTAATATGCACATGCTTAATTGTGGGTTTATCAAGTACATCTGACATCATTTAAAATTCCCTAGAATCTCCTAGACTAATCCAACTGCTATCTTGCTAAAATACGTGTACCTTGTGAAAAGGGCAGACCTTGCCAATTAAACAGTTATCCCTGAAGCAAAACTTTCTTAAGGTTTTGAACACCTAAAAACCACTAAGCTTTTCACCTGTGGGCAACAGAAGTGAAAACATTCTGCAGGCACACACTGGCAGGAAGTATGTAATACTTACATTCTGAATACACTGAGCCTGTTCTGAGGTTGCCAAACTCATTTCTGAATCCACTTTTAGTTTTTGTTCATCTTCTTATTCTGATTCTAAATCCAGATGGCTCCTAAGCATGGTAATTTCTATAAAACATGGTTCATTAATGACCTAAAGGCCACTGGAGGGGAAAATGCCTGTGTTACTTATTAACCATCCCACAAGGAAAGAACAAATGATGTCAGCCACCATCTCCTTGGAATTAATTGACTATCTGCTCTGCTATTCTGGTGTTTAAAAATAGCTGACTTTGAGTTGATTGGCAAATAATTACCATGATTAGTCTATCAATGTCATCATTCTACATTTTCTCATATTTTTGTGTTTTGTTCAGAAATAACTACTTGACTCAGCTACAGCCTCTCAGCGCCTGAAAAGCCGTGCCGTTGTTATTTTGCCAGCACTCCGAACTCTGCAGCGTCCAGTGTTAGTTCTCCCGACAGGAGAGCCTAATGCAAGACTGCACTCAGCAGCGCATCGACAGAGGCTGCTTCGAGTTCTTGCAAAAATATCTGAGGTGGTTCTTTCATATGTGGAAGACCCATAGACACCTGATTTAAAAAAAAAAAAAAAACAGACGCTCCTTATGAGCTTCAGATGAGCGTCCTGGAGGACACGGCACTGTTGTGAGAAATTCTGTCCCATCTGGACACAAGGGGAGTTCCTTTAGCAAAGGGCAGTGTGGGCGGAATAGCGCTGGCAAAGCCAGGATTCCACTGTTAGGATTCCTGATTTCCAGACTGCACATTAAATGAGAACGTGCAACCACTACCCTGGGTCTGAAGGTTAGGGAACCACCAACCCGGCCGTCCTCAGCCCTTGTCCAGGACGTGGAGGAGCTGCGGTAGCTGGGTCACCGCAGCTGTGGAGGCAGCTCCAGCTGGACTTGAACCCCGAGTGACCCCTTCCAGGAGCTCTGCCGTGACAGTCACAGCCCTCAGCCCCTTGGGTCTCAGTTTCTAGTACTGAAAACCTTCTCGGAAACATCCAGAGGGCTGCCCAGTGTGGTGCACAATTCCTCCAGCGTCGCCCTGTGGAGGAGGTCCTTCCCGCTGGGGCTTCTGCGACTGCGATGGCCGGGTCTGGGCCGACTCGCCCCGTGACCCGGGCGGGTGGGGTCGCTGGCGGTCCGTCCCGGGCCTTCGCTGGCCCCACGCGGAAGGCCCTGATCGGTGCCTGGGCTCCGTAACCCGCTTTCCGTTTCGCCCTGGGAATCTGGGAACGCAGTTCTTAAGGCGAAGAGGCGGATTTTGTGGGGTTGGTCCCCGGAACGCTCCCTGCTGGTTTCCTAGGCCCCAGAGCCGCTTCCCGGGGGTGCTCCGTGCGATCCTCCCCGGCGTCCGCGTGGGCACCGGCCCGGGACAGCTGCGGGCCGGCTCGGCTGCGCTCTACCGCGGCCCTCCCCACGCAGCGAGGCCGCACTGTGGGCCTCCGCCAAAAGCAGCGCAGCCGGCCTTCTCCTTTATCTCTCCTTGGCGGTTTATTTTTATTTTGACCTCAATAACATTCAAGCTAGATTCACTATCTCGCTTTTCAGGCACTAAAACCCATTGTTCACATAAGCAATGCTGCAATGTAGGAATTTAGAAATTCTTCAGCAAATTCTCTTCACCGTTGGAATAAAGCCCAAATATCATGCAGTACAGGAGAGCTGCGCCCCACACCTCCGACCCTCCTCCGCGCTCCCATTCCTCTCAGGAACACTCTGCTCTTCCCAGCGCGCGAAACCATCGGCTCCGCCCAGACACAGCGCTTACAGCGCTGTGAGGTGGAGGGCGCCTAGCATCAGGGCGGAGTAGTAGGCCTCAGGGCAAGAACACTCTCTGTCCGACTGTCTGTCTGTCTGTCTGTCTCTCTTTGCTTAATACCCATGGTGCCTTGGAGCACTGCTGGAATATACAGAGTTTAGAGTAAGCGAATGAGATAATGAGAAATCCTATGAATGGATGACTGTTACCGAAGCAGTGTCAGGACATGTGGTCTGACTCTTCTGCTGTTCCTGTTTTGTTGTTGTTGTTGTTGTTGTTGTTTGTTTATTTCATTTTGTTTTGTTTTGATAGAAGAGGAATTGTCCTGACTGCTTATAAACTATACAATGAGTTTAATGTATACAAGTAACAAAGTTTCCTTTATTTTTATATTTTATTCAAACATTTTTAAAGGTATAATACAATGGTAGGATGCAGCACGGATCTACCTGGCCGGAAACAGGA
>RJWM01042821.1:0-14136 GCA_004363535.1 Dasyprocta punctata
AAAAAAAAAAAAAAAAAAAAAAAAAAAAAAAAAAAAAAAAAAAAAAAAAAAAAAAAAAAAGACTTGCTAGGTAATCAAAACATTTCACTCCAGTTTGCAAGGCATGGGACAACGGAGATTACTTCATCTGAGCCTTACAGATGGGTCAGAGCACTTAGTAAAAATACACCCAAAACTAGATTATATCCAGCCCCACCCAAAGCCTCATGATCTTACAGGCCAGGCTTTTGAAAGGTGATTAAATCATGAAGGCGCTATAGCTAAGTGTGTTGTTAGGCAGTAAGGCCTGGTTGGGAGGGGCAGGCAACTGGACATGTGACCTAGAAGGGTGCATTTCCTTCTCTGCTCCCTCTTTCTCTCTTTGCTTCCTGGCCACTATGACATGAGCAGATTTTCTTCTTCTATGCACCTCTGCCATGCTATCCTTCCTTGGAGTCAGTAGACTATGGAATGAAAACATGAGCCAAAATAAACCTCTCCTCTCTTTGAGTAGTAGAGGTAGGGCATCGTGTCCCAGCAATAGGAAAGTGACTGAGACAGATGGTTAGATATAGAAATATATATGTGTGCATGTGTATGATCGGGCTATATCTTCCTTTGTTTTGTCAATAGGAGGGGTCTGAAATGACGATATACCAGTGACAATGAACATATTTTGCTCTCAGATCTTGATCTCTAATACCATTCTGCAACTGAAGGAATCAGGGCTCCTTAGAGAAATGGCTCCTCAGACATTCTCACAATGGGCCTGTATATATACAAGATGATTCCAAAGCATCTTGCAGCATCATAACTTAAGGAAGTGCTCAAGAAAACCCATACTACTGATGTTATTTATGTAGATATTTCCCCTCAAGGTAGTGGAGAACAAGCACCATTCTTGAAAGGTAGCTGGGCGTAGTAACTTCTTTTCTAAGTGTTCATTAGAAAGGGAAGAAATAGAATAACTTTATATAGAAAAACTTCACAAACACTATCTCTACCAAGTCAACATCAACAGTGATGAATTTTGACTACAAGTTCCTTTGCTATGATGTAATAAGGGTGACCCTACCCATGTTGTTTTCATCCTAAAACCCATAACCTCAGTCTAATCATGATAAAAACATCAGACAAACCATAACTAAGAGGATATTACTCCTTAAAACTGTCATGGTCTCCAGAAGCAATGAAACTTTCAGTAATTATCACAACCAAGAGCAGCCTAAGGAGATACTATGGCTAAACATAAGGTGGTATTTATCCCAGGAAAGAAAAGTGACATTAGGGAAAAATAAAGGAAAGTTGAATTATGTAAGGGCCTTAGGAATAAAACCATATTAATCTCAGTTTATTATGACAAATGTACCACATTAATACAAGATGTTAATAATGGGGAAACTAGATTTTGGATACACAGGAACTCTGCCAAAACATTTTGCAGCTTTTCCTGAAAAACTAAAAATATTCTAAATTTTTTCTTTAAAAAAATCCGATACCTAATGTTTCTCAGGCACGAGAGGACTTGGAAGAACACCTAAGGCTGAGGACTCTAACATACTATCTGTGCAAGTTCTAGGGCCTACATCATATTGGCCATACCACCTGGCCCAAATTTAATCTCACAGAATCACATTTCTTCAACCAGTACTTTTCCTCTGTCTATAGGATAAATGGGTGGAATGAAACAAAATATAATCTTTCATACCGAGCTCTATTAAATAGCACTGTTGAAAAGTGCTTTGAGTGATGATGAATAAGTTCCGTATCTATACAATCCAACATGGAAGCTACTAACAATGTGTTGCTCTTGAGCCACGTAATGTGGCTAATGACTGAAGAAGTAACATTTTAATTAATTCAAATTTAAATAGTAATATGGGACTAGTAGCTCCCACATAGGACAACACTGCTCTATAAAAACAGAAATAGACTCCTAAGAGATTTCTTAATGTGTTGTATGTATATTCTTTCTTGAATGTGTTGTAATTTTTCTCATTCCAAAGTTTCCTTCCTACAACTTGGAGACTCCTATTTGCTGTGAGTCACTTTTACAACAGTGCCAACTACTCTATTCCACATATTGGCAACAGAACGATCTGGCTTCCACCTTGGGCCCCTCCTACCTGCAATGTCTGCTGTTCACTCCCGAAAGCAGCCATTGTGCCCACAGCGAAAACTGTTTCTTCTGAGCCCTACCCTCCCCCACCTTCTGGACTATTTTGGTTCAGTCTAATGCTAATTTTTCAAATGCTCGCTCTGGAGTTAATTCTAAACTCCTAAAGAAGAAAAGAAAGCAGGTTCTCCTGGTGGAAGGCTGCAGATGTTCTGTTATTTGTCTCCATTTTAAAAGATAACTTTTCCCCAACCCTCTACCATATTCACGAATTTCTACAGTGCTGCACAGCTAATGACTACATTAAGCATTTGGAAGGTCTGCATTATCATATTGCTGATAGCTCCGTGGCAGAATACAATTATACTATAGATTGCTTAGGCTGTCTGGGTGATGGGAAGAAATAAATATTCTGGAGGGGCAGTGGATAGTGAGCTTTAGGACACACGACTCCCCCAACTGTCAGCACTACATCCTGAATATTGAAAACAAAAACCAAAGGTGACATTGTAGAAACACTGATGCCATGCTGGGGCTACACACCTTATTATTTACAGTTTATGTGAAAGTTCAGCTGTCTTCGTTTTTTTGTGGTTGTAGTGTTTGTGCAGTTTTAATGATGCAAAGAGGTAGGGAGAGGAAGGATTCTTTAAAAAATGTAAGAGCTTCAGCGATCAGAGGCAATCCCAAGCTTATTCCATTAATCAGAAAAATTTAAGTTATGAACAATTAACAAAAGATATAAAGCTGAGATTAATATTTTAATTAGATACTCTAAATTGTGAACTACTTCACAGTAGGGCCTCTGTTCCTCTGTTTTACCATATCCCTAGGACCTAGTTCAGGGCCTATAGCATTAGGATTTTGTGACTATTAAACAGTTTCATTAACATATAATTTATGCACTATAAAACCCATTTTGAATGCACACTTCAATAATTTTTAGTAGATTTATATTTGTGCAAACATCACCGCCTTTACCACATTTTTGGAACATTTCTTTCACCACCAAAAATTTCTGGTACCATTCACTCACAATTTTCCCTGACCTTTCCCAAAATTTAAGCAACTGTTAATCTCCTTTGTCTTGATGAATTCGCTTATTCTGGCTATTTAATATAAATGCACTGATGCTATATATGTAGTCTTTTTGACTATCTTCTTTACTTAAGATAATGTTGCAAAGGCTCACCTGTCTTGTAGCATGTTTCCATAGTTCATTTCTTTTTATGGAAAAATAATATTCTGTTGTGTGGACAGACCACATTTTGTTTGTTCATTCATCAGCTGATAGACATTTGGGTTGTTTTAACTTTCTGTCTATTATAAATAATACTGATGTAGGCATTTGTGCTGCAATTTTGCTAGGGACTATGCTGAATCTATAGATTAATTTGGGAAGAATTGCCAATTTGAGGAGAATGGACATGGTTGTTTCTCCATTTATTTAATGTTCTTTATTGTCTGTGAGCAGTATTTTGTATCTTTCAGTGTATAATACAGTTATCACACTTCTACTATTAAATTTATTCTTAAATTCTATTCTTTTAATGACATTATGATTGAGATTTTTAAATTTTATTTTTGGTTGCTCATTGATACAATATAGAAATGCAGCCAATAATTTTTATCTTTCTTAACTCATTTATTAGGTCTAACATTTTTGGGTATATATATTTATTTAGTAGGTTATCTTGCATAAAGAATCATGTCATCTGTTAATAAGCACATTTTTATTTCTTCCTTTCCAATATTGTTGCCTTTTCTGTCTTTTTCGTACTCAGGTAGACTGGCTAGAATGTGCAGCACAACGTTCAACAGAAGTAAAAGAGCAAATAGACATCCTTTCCTTATTCCTGTACTTTTTCTGACATGCAGGGAAAAAAATTAGTCTTCACTGAAAGTGTAGTGTTAACTGAGGGTTTTTCATCGAAGTTCTTTTTTATTATTCATGTTTTGAGAATTTCAGCTATCACCATATGCTGTGTTTTGTTAAATGACATTTTCTTCTTCTGTGGAGATGCTCCCATGAAATTTATCCTTTGTTCCATTAATATGGTGAGTTACATTAAGTAATTAACCAGACTTGAATTCCTGGTATAGATCCCACTTGGTCATGGTGTTATAATACTTTTCCATGTGGTAGGTGTAACAAAAGATGCGAGGCTGAGACCACTCAACAGGCTTTTCTGAAAACAACTAGGCATAAGATTTTATATACCTACATGCAGTCAGATGGAGGGCAAAAAGCCATCTATGGGGAAAAAAGAAAAGTGGACTCTCTATAGGCCTTGAAAGGGAGGGAGCAGCATCCATGCAGGCTGGGAAGAGAACCAAGAAGTCAACGCCTCCTTCCTGTGAGCCAGTGGCAGCCATGCAGGCCTGGAAGAGAATCAAGAAGTCAACTTGCCCTTCCTGTGAGCCAGCTGGCACACAGGCTGCAAGACAAGAAGAACCACCCCACATAGACCACTGGCAGATTTGGAGGAACACAGGCTGGGATGATAGCAACTGAAGTACAGAAACAATTTAATTCTTGTATTGACTGATTGACTTTGCAGGCCTAAAGCTGGTAGTCTGAGCATCTGTTCAGAGGATAATGATAGTCAGTATAGCAACTATGGGGGAATTCCTTCTGTCTTGTTTTTGAAATCCAATATTGTTCTCACTGTTTTGTTCTTTCTTATTGTTCTGTTTTATTCCCTTCAAAACAAAGTTGTATGAACTGTAAACACATCATGCTGAGTAAAAGAGCTCAGACACCAAAACAAATATATATTGTAAGACTGAATTAACATAAGATGTCAAAAATAGTCAAATCTATTGAGATAAAAAGATGAGCAATTGATTAGCACTGCAAACAGGAGATTGTAAACAGACACATAATTTCTTCTGGGAATCATAGAAATGTGCTAAAATTAGATGGCAGTGATGATTATACAACTGTGTACATTTACCAAAGATCATCAAATTGTTCAATTAATGTAGGCAAATTTTATGGCATAAGAATTATGTTGGGGTTTTTTGCTGTCATTTTGTTTTTGTTGTTTTTAATTTGTTTGCTTTTTTATTTTTCTGTGTTTTTTTCTCTTTAAAATAAAATTTTAAAAACAGTGGGGGAGGCAGCTGGCATGGAACATTATGTGAGAAGGTTTGAGCAAAAAACAGTGATCAAAATTCTCAGAGCCTCCAGTGCAAATGCATGGATGTTATCAGATGCCCTGGCACTGGGAAGATTCCATGCTCCATCTTACTTCTTCTTTTTGGCATCCTACCCTGTGTTTCCTGAGGGCATCAGCACCTGTGCTGAGCTGTGCAATTTTTTTCCTGAGAACAATGTGGCTGCTGACAAACAGGTTGAGTACTGGGAAAATCATGCCTGAGTTGAGCATGACATTCCCGTCTTTTTGTTATTATAAACAAAAAGGATAAAGATAAAGAAAAAGGGAGAGGGGTGTTGTTTCTCACTGCTGCTTTGTGAATGACACATGGGTTGAAAAGGCAACCTAGTAGGAAGAAAAACATTGGGTAACTGTTTCATATAGAGGGGAGGATCAGAGCAACAACTGCTGATTAATGACTGTTCAGATGTGGTCTTGTAAGAACTGTGACAAGAGTCTGAAAAGATAAGACCCAAACAAGAGAAAGAGGATTATACAGACCAGTAGCCTGCTAAGGGAAGGAGTCATGAGGTCCATCCCCAGACATTAGTCTGAGAGTAGAACATATGTTGTCTAATTTCTGAGCTCCTTTCAGTAAACCTTTTAGCTGAATCTTGTCCTATACCTGTATCAGTCAGTGTTTCACTAGAGAAACATATGTAACACAAGATATACAAATGTACAAGAAATTACAAGATTGACTTCTGATGGTCACCCACAGAACTGGATGAGGAGGAATGCAGAAGGTGTCTGAACACTAGAGACCGAAGGGTTCAATCCAAGGTCTGGAGTTCAATGGAGTGTCCCATGCAAGTCCAAATCAGGAGGCTGATGGGTCTGCAACGGAAGGCTGAAGAATCTAGTATGGAGAGCTGAAGGATTAACAGCAGAAGTCAGAGTCTGCTCTGGAAGCCAGGAGATAACATCCAAGCTGAAGGTGAAGGCTTGAGCTCCTCCAAAGAACAGAAGCAGTTTCATCCTTCCTCACTTCACCTTCATAACATCCAAGAGATGAGCCACCCTAAGGTGGGTCTTCTGTACTCTAGGGTGTAGAATTGCTGAGTTGATTTAATTAAGTTTCTAATCTTCTCAAATTGACACAAACAGTCAACCATTACAATGCCAAAGGAAAATGCATAGGCTGCCTTTTTTAGCCGTTAACAAATCTAGGCCTCCTCCATTTTGAAGAGGAGAATCAAAGAATCAGCTTGGGATTGTAAAGTGACAATGGTCTTGGCTATCTCCTCCTTTGAGATAGATCTTGAGACAAGGAGTGATAATAGAAGAGAGAGGTTATTAGACCAGCTACCCTGCCCCCATTACAGCAGTGATTTCCAGGCCAACGAAGAGAGGAATCAACTGAATGGCTTTGCACTGTCAAACTTGGACCTTTACTTTGATAGGCAGGCTCTGGTTCCCTAGGGCTATGTCTATATTTAGGGTAAGATACCAGTCCTGGATACCAGACACCAGATACATGTCCTGGTCTAGTTGGTGGAAAGGCACAAATAGATGGAGGTGCCACAGAGGAGGAAAACACCTTGACTGAGTAGACAAAATTAATTATGAGTGCCAAAAATAATTTAAATGTTCTATCTTCGTTATCCCAAGCACTTAATATGCCTGACAGAACATTGCCTGTAAGTGGTTGAAAATGTCCTCTGATTTCAGGAATTTGAGAAGTGCCTGTGGTTCAGTTTTTCCAGTGAAGGAAAAAACTCTTAGTATCTATTATTAACCACTTGGAAAATGATTGAAAGTGGGCAAAAGGAAGCAGTCAGAATGGGTGGGAGTCAGAGTGTAGACATTCCATGGATGCAAACCTGCACATGGGAGATGATGCCATTGTAGAGATCAGAGTACTTGTAAAGCAATGGAGCAGTGACAATCTGGGGAGGGACTGAGAAGCAAACAAATTGGCTGAATGGGGGTTTTGGGGTTGTTTGGTGATTAATATGACCAGTGGAGGCTAGCAAGGTTAATGTGAAATTACACTGGTGGAGAGAAAAGTGTCTGAGCAGTAACCCAGTAGATATATTGTGCTGGATACAAAGTGGGGCTCAGAAAGTTAGATCAGTGTTAGTAGTTTTGGGATCATCTAAAAGCTTATCTCTGTCTTCATAAGAAGTGAGACTTTCAGGTAAGTTTGTAAAAGCTGGGCTCGTTGGGCCAGTGCATTACCCCTTTGAATATCATCAGCGAGGGAAAAACTCCAAGAAGAAAAAGATAGCCATGTCTCCCAGAGGCCACTATTTACAAATGGAGACCCCTCTTGTATGCAAAGATGGTAGGTGAGATTAACAGTGGCCCATATCTGTGGTGGAATGGGTGTGACCTCAAAAATGGCAGCAGACAAAGAAACACAGAGCCCACAGTCCTTAGCCAATGAAGGGTTAGAACGATTGAGTAATGCGTGGGTAAGCTGTACTGTCTTACAGAGATAGTTGGGCCTTGGCAGCGAGACTGGTGGAAGAGCATCTGCAAGAAGTAGGAGGATTACACTGGCTAACATGAATGTATACATAGGAAGTGATTGGATCCTGGAAGCAAGAAACAACTGAGTTCTAGTACAACAAAATGGAGAGTAGAACCCACACAAAGAGGCATAGTAGAAACAGGGGGTGTCTGAGATCTGCCTTATCCATCATAGGCTTCTCTCTCAATCATCAAACAAAAGGAGGGTGAGAAAAATGCAAATAATGTGACCTCGTCAGGGGAGTAATCACACAGAGTGCCCTGGTAAAGGAGACTTTGTATCCAGGCAGAGAAAGACGCAATAGTAGAAGTCTCAGGATGAAACCAGGTCAGATCAGCATAGACTTCCTGAATAAAATAGGTGAAGCAACAGGATAGACAGTGGCAGTCATTTGGGTGTTTTCTGGGATTCTAGTCAGCCTGAGGGCTGTAGGGGAGAACATGTACAACTTCCACAAGGAGGAGAGGTCTAGTGATTTGTTAGCAGGCACAGGTTTATTCTGGAGCTCTGAATCCACTGCAGGGAGTCTTCCAAATGAATAGCCATTGGAACGCTATAGACAATTCTGAAGGGTCCCTTTCACTTTGTCTGTAGGGATTGGGGGTTTTAATTTTTAATCAAAACCAATTTGCTAGCCAGGGTATCATTATAAGAGTATCAAGAGAAGGCAGAAGATTAGCAGTATGTTGCATCAGGTCTCTGTACCAGCCCTCCCACCCCGGAGAGGAAAACTCTCCAAAGAGATCTGCTATTGACACCTACAGATGCACAGCATTAACAGAAAACCAGCAGCTGCCCCACATAGCTCAACCTGCAGAGAGCTGATTCTGTAAAAAAACACAAAAGACATCCTGTGCTTGCCAGCACCCTTCTGTACCCAATACCACCTGTCTATCAGCCAGCCACAGACCCCCTACTCAGAGACCGCAAATTTTGCACCCCCCTCAGCAATACTCCCCTCCCCTACATAAACTTCCCCATAAAACATGCTCTTGCCCCTTGATCGAGGTCAATGGTCTTTTTGCCCTTGGCTCAGCCACACCTTGTCTACAATAAAGTCCTTGCACATTGCTTAAACTCTGCCTATCTCAGTGGTCTCAACTGTGCCTTGGTTTACCCTAGCATGTTGTATTTATTTTTGGGCTTGTTGCAGAACTGGGAGATGGTCTCTGTCTTAGTTACTTTTCACTCATTGCTGAGACAAAATACCTGACGCCCAACATTAGGGAAGGAAAGGTTTATTTCTTACAGTTTCTCGGGAGTTTCAGTCCATACTTAGCTGGCTCCAAGGCAGCACAGGGTGGCAGGGCTGCCGTTCATGGTGGCCACAAGCAGCAAGGTGCTGGCTAGAGAGAGAGGGCAGAAGCCTGGAAGCGCAAGAGAAAGACCCACCTTCAAGCGTCTTGCTGCTTGTGGCTGCCATGAGCAGCAGCCCCGCCACGCTATGCTGCCTTCAAGCCAGCTAAGCATGGACTGAAACTCCTGCGAAACTGTAATAAATAAACCTTTCCTTCCCTAATTTTGGGCTTCAGGTATTTTGTCTCAGCAATGAGCAAAAAGTAACTAAGACAGTCTCCAATGAAACTGGCCTCTGGCCTGAGGTCTGACCTGAGCAGAAACATGTGGCAGTATAAAAGCTCAAAAGGACTGTATCCTGTAGGCTGTCTAGGGGTGGGATGGATTCTGAGGAGAACAGTTGGGAGGAGTGAAACCCAGACTTCATGAAGCTAAAGTGTTAGTTTAGTGAGATGGGCCTTAAGGAGACCCTTAGCTCTTTCTACCTTACTGGGTGATTGAGTCCGGTAGAGAGTATAAAAGTTCCATTGTATACTGAATGATTTGAATGCCTCCTGAGTAATCTGACTAATAAAAACTGGGCCATTACCTGACTGAATGGAGGTAGGGAGGCCAAGTCAGGGAGATTATGTCAGTAAGGAGAGAATTAATGACTGCAGAAGCTTTTCTGAACTGGTAGGAAAAGCCTCTACTCACTCAGTGAAGGTGTTGCCTCAGACCAAATGGTATCTTAACTTTCACACCAGTGTCATGTGGGTGAGGTCAATCTGCCAGTCCTAGGTTAGGGATAAACTTCATAGCTGATGTGTGGGAAAGAAAGAGGCCTCATGGAACCCTGAAGAATAGGTTATTCAGCAGACAGAGCATTGAGCAATAATAGTTTCAAGGAAGGTATTCCAGAAAAGAAAGCACATAAGAGGCTCAAGTAGAGGGGCTAAGGGTTTGTAACCTACATAAACATTGTCATGAAAGGATGAAAGAATAATCTGGGCTTGTGAGGCAAGAGGAGCAATCTGCCTTGATCTAGGAACCACCCATCCTTTGTGGGGGTAGTTTTAATATTGTGGAACTTAGAGAGAGAACAGATAGGGATAAAACAGGAAAGGGCAAAGTACTGGCCCTTTGCAGTGTGGTGGGAGAAATTAGCTGCCTCTTTTTTGGTTTTATCTCCAAAGGCATTTACGGTGGCTATGGGATCTAACAGTCTTCAGTGCCTCTACAATGAAGTACAGAGGCCTTTGTTGGCAGAAGAGCTGCCTAGAGAAGAGCCTTAGCGTATGGGGCATTAATGACTGAGGATCCCCAAGAGATGAAAAATCATTTCTCTACTCCCCATGGCAGCACGGTGGTGAAGTATGTGAAATGCATATTTGAGATCTGTACAGATGGAAGGCCTGGCACCATATGCCTGAGACTTGCCTGGGCTTGCCTCACACTCTAGAGGATCTGAACTCCTAGCAGCCAGATGCAAAGTCCGGGTGGTACCACACTCTGGGGTGCGCTCCACTTAGTTGCCTGGGTCCTGGAGGTTCAGACCCCCACCCAGTAAGGTGGAGGCTCCAGCAACGCACTCCAGGAGTACGTCCTCACTAGCTGCGCAGAGGATCAAGTTCTACCCAGTCCAGCATTTCAGTACAGTCCATCAGGGAAATACCGGCCAGACTTGCAGGGCACAGAGGTACTGAGCCCAGCCCAGCCCAGAGCCCCAGAGCTGCTCATCAAGGAGTGCCCAGTGCAGCTGCAGTGCCTTAGAGAACTTGAGCTTTGCCCATCAGAGCACAAGGTGCGAGCTCCATTGTTCAGGGGTGCGGCTGCACAGCAGGTCCTAGAGGTTGCAAACCTGCTCAACCAGGAGCAAGGCCCTGGCACTATACACCTGGGACTTGCCCAGACTTGCTTCGTGCTCCAGAGGCTCTGAACTCCTAGCAGTCAGACTCAAGGTCCGGGTGGTACCACATTTCGGGGTGTTCTCTGTCTAGCCACCTGAGTCCTGGAGATTCCAAACTCCACCCAGCCAGGCTCAAGGTCCAGTGACACACTCCAGGGCTGTGACTCTGCTAGCCACCTGGGTCACGGGGGTTCTGAATGCTACACAGCCAGGTTCTAGACCCCAGCAACAAGCTCCAGGGGTGTGACCCTGCAAGCGAAAGGGAGGATACAAACTTTGCCCAGCCCAGCACCCCAGAGTAACCCAACAAAGTACATCAGGAGAACATGCGGTCAGCCTCACAGACCACAGAACACAAGGGTCCAGTGCTATAATCTGGGGGTGTGACTCGACTAGCCACAGGGATATTGGAGGATTGAAGGTCTACCCCGCACAGTGTTCCAGTGCAATCCATCGGGAGGCTGCCTGCCCAGCCACACATGTCCCAGAAGAAAATGACAAAATGAAAGACCAAGAGACAGTCTCAATCTCCCAGCCCACTGAGAACAAACCCAAGAGACAATGAAATGGTAGACACTGGGAGTCATATAACTGAACTTTCTGAAATGATAGCAAGTGCAGTAAAGAAACAAATCCATGAAGCTATAGAGAAACTCAAATCGGAAATAATCTCTCAGCTAAAAATTGAAATGACAATCATTATGAAACAAATGCTGTGTGTATCTAAAGAAGATCAAGATTAAAAAAATAGAAGAACATAAGAAAATGACGAAACTTTGAACAATATAAGACAGAAATAGAATGCATGAAACAGATTCAAAGGGAAATTCAAGAAATTAAAAATTCCATTGAAAGTTGGCAAAACCACTTGATGAAGCTGAAGATAGAATCTCAGACCTCAAAGACAGCATGGAAGCTTATGATCATGAAAGAAAAGATCTCTCAAAAATAATAAGGAACCAAGAAACAACAATTCAACAGCTGCAAGATGATGCCAAGAGAAATAACATAAGATTAATAGGCATCAATAAAAAAGCAGGGGTCAGTACTAATGACCTGCAAAGACTATTTGAAGAAATAATAGCAGAACATTTTCCAAACATGGGAAGACAAGCTGATATACAGGTAAGTGAGGCAAACAGAACCCCAATTAACCATAACCAAAATAAATCTTCACCCAGACATATAATAATTAGGGTATCAGAAATACACCTTAAGAACAAAATACTAAAAGCTGTCACAGAAAAGAAACAGGTCACCTATGAAGGAAAGCCTATAAGAATCATGGCACATTTCTCAACACAAACCTTCAAGTCAAGAAGAGCTTGCAGTGAAGTATTTCAAATCTTGAAAGAAAACAACTTTCAACCCAGATTGATGTATCCTGCAAAAATATCTTTAAAAATTGATGGAGAAATAGCATACTTTCATGACAAAGAACAACTGAAGAAATTTATGACCACCAAACCAACACTACAAAGAGTACTTAAAGACACTCTAGAAAGAGACAAAGATAGCTACAGTCTTAAGAACAACAACAAAAGGAAACCACTAAGCAGGACAAAGAATTAAACAGAAAATGTAGAAAACCAACAACAGAAAGATATCATCAAAGGGATGAGCCAGTACATATCAATTATATCAATCAATGTAAATGGTCTCAACTCACCAATAAAAAGAAACAGAGTGGCAGAATGGGTTAAGAAACAAAACCCAAAAATATGCTGTGTACAAGAAACACATTTCACTCAAAATGAAACTCACAGACTAAAAATCATGGATGGAAAACAATACTCCATGCAACAGGAACCCACAAAAAAGCAGGGGTACCTATTATGTTTGCAGACAATGTGAACTTCAAACCGAACATGAACAAAAGAGATAAAGAAGGTCACTACATACTTGTTAGGGGAAAACTTCAAGAGGAAGAGATTACAATCATAAATATATATGCACTGAATATGGGAGCACCCAACTATGTAAAACAATTCTTAATAGATATGAAAAACCAAATAAACAATAATAGAGTTATAACAGGGGACCTTAATACCCCACTGTCACAGAGAGACAGATCAACCAAACAAAAAATCAGCAAAGAAATAACAGACCTGAATCAAACTTGTAAACAAATGGACCTAGTAGATGTGTACTGAGTAATTGATCCATCAACATCAGAATACACATTCTTCTCAGCTGCACATGGGTCATTCTCTAAAATAGATCATATACTGGTCCACAAAACATGCTTAAGTAAATGCAAATGAACTGAAATAATTCCATGCATATTATCTGACCACAGCGCAGTAAAATTGGAAATGAATGACAAAAAACCCACAAGAACTCCATAAACACATGAAAATTAAATAATACTCTCCTTAACAATCAATGGGTCACAGAACAAATTAAAGAAAAAATTAAACAATATCTTCAATCAAACAAAAATGCAAATACAAATTACCAGAACTTGTGGGACACAATGAAAGCAGTCCTCAGAGGAAAATTTTAACACTAAACTCCCACATCAGAAAAATGGAAAGAACACACATAAACAACCTAATGCTGCACCTCAAACTTCTAGAAAAGGAAGAGCAAGTCAAGTCCAAAGCCCAAAGAAGGGAGGAAATTGTCATAATTAGAGCAGAAATTAGCACAATTGAAACTATGAAAACAATCCAAAGAATTAATGAATCAAAGAGTTGGTTCTTTGAAAGAGTAAATAAAATTGACAAACCCCTAGCCAAACTTATCAAAAAGAGGAAAGAAAAAACACAGATTCATGCAATAAGAAATTAAAAGTGTGAAATCACTACAGACCCTGTGGAAATACAGAAGATCATCAACACCTACTTCAAAAACCTTTACTCACATAGATTCAATAACACAAAAGAAATGGACAGATTCCTAGAAACCTATGAGTTACCAAAGCTGAAACAAGAACATGTAAAACTGCTGAATAGCCCAAATTCAGCTAATGAAATTGAAAATGTAATTAGAACCTTACCAACAAAGAAAAGCCCAGGTCCTGATGGATTCACTGCTGAATTCTACAAGAAATTTAGGGAAGACTTAATGCCAACACTCCTCAAACTCTTCAATGAAATTGAAAGGGAAGCAAGTCTCCCTAACTCATTCCTGGAAACAAGTATTACCCTAATACCAAAACCAGAGAAAGACCCAACCAAAAAAGAAAATTACAGGCCAATCTCCCTCATGAACATAG
>RJWM01042822.1:0-14211 GCA_004363535.1 Dasyprocta punctata
CCCCCTGAAGTTTGTCAAAGGTGCCAAATCCAGGCAATCTCTACTCCCATTTGTTGTCTTACTTTAGAAGTAATTTTTGCTCTAAATGGTAATCCATGACCTACAGAATATTTTTTTTAGATGTACCTTGAGCCCTTTAACTTGCACCCTGTGAAACAAATTCACCCTCCCCTTCTAGAAGATGGCTCCCCTTTCCAATTATACCCATTTCTGTCACAATAGGTAACCTTACAATTTCATAGGGTAGACAAACTGTGGCATTATGGGTGATTTATAATTCTTCATTCTTTCTCCTTCTCCTGCCTAACAGATTACCAGATTATGGTTTCTTCCATGAAATGTCTTTAAGATTGATCTTTTCTGTTATAACCCCATCACTCATCCTAGTTGATATCTTATTTCAGGCCTGTTTTTTTACTTCCACTTCCTAATCAGTTTCTCTAACTTCACTTTCTGCTTCATTCATTTCATGAACCATACCATAAACCCTTCCCTGATCACTGCTTTTATCACCACTATCTGCTCAAAAGCTTACAATGGCTGTTCATTACCTACCCACCATGGTAACATAGTCACCCACCCACCATCCTTAAGTCAGAATCCTATTTTTTAAGTAGCTTTTTTAAAACCAAGTTAGAAAATATAACTTCTGTTAACATTTTGCTGTAAAATTTTTAAATACATGAAATTACAGCTATATTTAAGTGAAAGAGGTTCATGTATGTTTTTTCACATATATGAGACATAGATATGTGTTATATACGTGACAACTTTCCAGGTCAATTATTATAGATCTACTTTATCAGTGTATGGACGTACCACAATTTATTTGATCAATCTCTTATTAATGGCCATTTTGATTGTTTTCTAAACTCTATAGTAACAAATATCCTCACACATATCTCTCTGTAAGCTTGCGAAAAAATACCTAGAAGTGGAACTAATGGTTTAAAAGTATAGCCACTTTGTATTTTGATAGATGCTATCAAGCTGAACTGCAGAGTGTGTATACTAATTTATATTCCCAGGCACAAAAAATGAGTTCCTGTTTCCTCAAGCCCTCACCCCTCACCCCTTACCAGCAAAAAATATTGCCTTGACTTTTTTTAGGTGCTGAGATTGAGCCCATATCCTCACAAATGCTAGCTCCAACCCTGAGCTACACCCTTACCTCCCCTTACCTCTGCCTTTCTAATATTTATTGACTGGGGATGTAGCTCAGTGGTGGAACATTTGCTCTACCATGCACAAAGTCCTTAGTTTGATCCCTGGCACCACAAACATTGTGTGTGGGGGCGGGGTGTATTTCGGGTTTTGTTTTTCTAGATTAAAAATGAAACAGTTTTCTATATGCTTTACTGTTCATTTGTATTTGTTCTTCTGCCTTTGGCACATTTTCCTTTGTGGTACTTGCCTTTTTCCTCCTCATCTGAAGAGTTCTGTGCAACTTATACAGATTTTTTAAAAACCTAATTATCAGCTGGGTGTGGTGGCGCACGCCTTTAATCCCAGCACTTGGGAGGCTGAGGTAGGAGGAGCATTGTGAGTTCGAGGTCAGCTTGGGATACAATGCTAGCGCAAGGCTGGCCTGAGCTACATAGTGCGACCCTGCCTCAAAAAAACTAGGGCCAGGAGTTTGGCTCAGTAGTCTAAGCACCTGTCTGGCAGGTGTGAGGTTGTGAGTTTGATCCCTGGTGCCACACACACACACACACAAAAAAAAAAAAACCTAATTATCTTCTAGTATATTTATTACTGTGATTTTTATGTAAAAACCTCTCCTCCATCTAGAATTTAGTTTGCTATATGGTGATGGTGATTTTTTTTCATGGTTAGCCAGTTCCTCGTCCAGTGTTATTTGTCCTAAATTGATCCTTTCCCACTGAAACCTAGGTCTGTTTCTGAACTTTCTAACCTATTCTAAATCCTGTTCCCAAATAAGAATCCTTTCTAGTACTAGTTTATTCACTGTTCATACAGGTTTTATGACATTTGCTGCCCATTTATATTCAGATTATTGCCCATACCTGAATAATCTTCCCATCTTTCCCCCACTGATCCTTCAATGCAAAATCACTATGGGGGTAAGAAGTAAATGCTATTTGAAACAAGAAATGCAGCCCAGGATGGTAGCAAATACCTGTAATTCCAGCACTCTTAGAGGCTCAGGCAGGAGGATAGTAAATTCAAACCCATCTGGGCAATTTAGCGAGACTGTCTCAAAACAAAAATTTAAACCAGGCGTGGTAGTGTACACCTATAATCCCAGCACTCAGAAGGTTGAGGCAAGAGGATCACCACAAATTTGAGGCCAGCCTGGGCTACAAAATGAGTTCATGGCCACCCTGAACTACACTGAGAGACCCGGTCTCAAAAACAAAACAAAATAAAATAAAATAAAACAAGCGAACAAAAAAAGAAACAACAACAAAAAAACCCCACCAACAAATCAAAATAAAAACTTAAAAGAATAAAAAGAAAAAAGAAATGCCTTTAAAAGAGGAAGATAATAGAAGCGAATGCATCAGAGGTTCTATAGGTGATCTTTTGTGTGACTAAAGAAAGGAATGAAGGTCTTCATTTAGCTGAGCACTGTAGCAGGTTTTGAATACAAAGTGAATCAAAAATTGAGCATATAAGGAAGAGTTAGTGAGAGTTCAACTGCTTTGCAAAATAGAGTGAAAAAAGTTTGGAATTCTTATAGCAATACAGTAAGAAGGGTTTGAAAAAAAAAAGATTGTAAGAGGTCAAGGGCAAATACATAGGTGATACAAACAGTGATAAATCCTTAATGGAGAGATGGAAAAAACTTTTTTGGGTTTTTGTTTCTTGCTTTTGTTGGGGAGCAGGGGGGCGGAGGGGAGACAGGGTCTCAATATGTAGTTCAAGCTGGACTCAAACTAAGTAGCCTATACCGGCCTAAAACTCTCAATCCTCCTCCCTCAGCCTCCCAAGTGCTGGGATTACAGGCATGTACCACCACCACACTGGGCAGCAAAAGTACTTTAAAGACCAGGGCTAGCCAGTGTTAGAATACATGTTATCTATGTTGTTAAAATGTAAACTTCTCTCCATTACTTTAAATCTTTAATAAAAGTTAGCTATACAAAGGTGAAAGAGCATAAAACCTGAGTGATCATATACATGAGTTCCCAGAAATGGGAAGAAATCAGACTTTCTACAAGTTGTAGAATGACACTGAGCAAAGCTCGAAGAGGGGCCCCAGCTAACTAATGGGTTAGGTTAATATATTCAACCCTTAGAACATTTTAAAATGTTTATATGAAGTTCAGCAGACATACAAAAGCAATCCCAAGAGGAGGAGAAAATTATTCAGCTTGCCCAAAAAACAGAGAATCATATATTCCATCCCTCTCTGCCTGCCTGCTCCCAAAATGGTCTTCTGGCCCATTCCACCTAAAGAATGCCCTTGATCAACACTCACTTCTTCATAAAATTTCCTTCCAAGGTTTTAGCCTTCAGATACTGTATTTCTAGGACTTCCATTTTATTTAGACTGAATGTTAACTTAACCTTTAATTGCCATTAATGTTTTTTCTTTTTTTCTTTTCTGTTAACTTCATTGTAGAATTAAACTATAGATTCCTTACAGATCTTTAAAAAGGTGTGTGTGGGGTGGGGGAATAAACCACATCCTAAACATCCTGCATTATACAAGAGACTGTAAAATTTCTGCTAGGGAAAGATTAGGATATACAACAGTAACTTAACAAAAGACTCTAACAATGACATTCCTAAATCAGGAAATGAAGATGGAAGAGGAGGTCTGGAACAGGGGGAAAAGGACAGGTTCATAAAAAATAATTTGGTTTAGGACATACTTTCAGATGCCTTAGTGCCATCCAGGTTACAATGGCAATAGTGTTTGGCTACTGTAAGGAACAGCAACAAACAAACCTAGGTAGTAGAAGGGTTTAATAGTATTTGAGGCTAGGTGTGGTGGTGCATGCCTGTAATCCTAGCACTTGGGAGGCTGAGGCAGGCAGATTGCTATGAGTTTGAGGCCAGCTTGGGCTATAGTAAATCTAAGTTTTACTGAGGATTTTCTGAGACAGGGTCTGAACTGCAGTAGCATTGACACTGTCTCAGAAACAGAACAAAACAAAACAAAACAAAATCACAAACCAAAAAATACATTTAAAGAAGTATCTGAACTAGGCTTGGTGGCACACACCTACAAACCAATTCCACCACTCAGGAGGCTGAGGTAGAAGTTCAAAGCCAGCCTGGGTTCATAGTGACTTCAAAACCAGCCTGAACTACATAGTAAGACCCTGTCTCAAAACAAATAAACTAGGCTTGGTGGTTCATACCTGTAACCCCACCACTTAGAATGCTAAGGCAGGAGGATCACCATGAGTTCGAAGCCAGTCTGAGCTAAAAATGAGTTCAAAGTCAGTCTGAACTACATAGCAAGACCCTAAATCAAAACAAAACAAAACAAAGCAAGCATTTGAGATATTAATGATAGATGAAACCATAAGCAAATTGCATAACCTAGGGATAGGAAAGAGAAAATCAGGGCCAAGAATAGAATCTTAGGAATGGCCTCATTTAGTGAGCCTGTTCCAGAAAGACCAGTAAAGGGAAAACAAGTCACCTGCAGTTACAAACCAGGTGAAATTCAGTAAATACCTGGAGACTGACCAAAAAGCCAGTGGGCTCTATTTAGGTCTCTTAATGTTCATTTCAAGCCCACTTTCCACCACTCTATAAGTCAGCCAACTCCCTGATCTTCACAGTTAAAACTACGGTCTTAAAACAAGCATGGTGGTGTGTGCTTATAGTCTCACCAAATTGGGAGACTGAAAGAGGAGGAGCTCATGTCTGAGGTAAGCTTAAGAAACATAGTAAGGTCTGGGCATGGTAGTGCATGCCTGAAATGCCAGGGAGGCTGAGGCCAGAAGATCACAAGTTTGAGGCCAACCTTGGCTACACAGTGAGTTCAGAGTCAGCCTGAACTACCATAGTGAGACATTCTCTCAAAAAAACCAAATGAAACCAAACCACACAATAAGACCTTGTCTCTCATAAAAACAAACAAAAAACATGGTCTTCCAGAGGAAATGGCTGAAATGAACAAAGATAATAGGCCAAGGCCTCATTTTTGCCCTTTTGTGTAGAAGATGCTGCCCGCTGGATGTTCAAAGAAAGACAGACTTAAGGCCAGAGTCAAAGTTGTGGCTTCCTATCCAGTTTATGATTAGTTTAGTCAACTGAGTTCAGATTAGCCAACCAATGGCAGTAAAGACACATACATCAGGGTTTCAAAAGGATCTAATAATTTCCTAGTAGGGATTACTAAAGATGTCTATGTATTTCAGGTCTTTTCCTACTAATATCTATTGTGACTATCATGCAGAAGTAGTGCCCGGCTTCCTCTTTGGTTACAAGCTATGCCAGCTTCAACTCCTGATCCTTGCTCACCCGTCTTGCATATTTGAATGAACATCTACCTGTGACACTTCCCTGCCCACACAGTGTGGGCTTCTTTCAAGGACTAAAAAAAATTATTAGTCTGGATTGTCCACGAGCTATAGAAGAAGAAAAATTTTGTAGGAAAAGTAGTAAATTTATAAGATCACACCCATTATATAAAAATTAGCTCCACCCTACTTGGCACTAATCACTCCCTATACGTTAAGTGAAAATGGTGAACCAGCAATGAGACTTGAGACTAATGCTGCAATTAAAAGTCCCAAAATTGAAGGAAGGGTGCTCAAAGAAGAGCAGACAGGTGAAGAAATCCAGATAGGTGTTAATCCTGGGGAAAGGAGCCTCAGAGAAGGCTTCCTTCTTTAAATCCAAGAGCTGATGACATACACTTGTACAGTCATAAGGACAATATCATATTCACATTTCTCATTCCAATTGGGAAGAAACAGGAAAAGGATCCAAAGTAGAAGAAAGAATGCAGTATCTCTAGAGCTGTGCTCCAGACTGGACCTGCCTTATGCAAACATACAGGAGATAGTCAAACACATGGCAAGACTCCAGCAGAGACTGGTAAATAACAGGTGCCCAATGGACATCTGTTGCACAAAGAGTACCATGAGTGATTCCTGCCCTGAAAGAATTTCTTTCACTGGCTGTCACATTACTTTCATCTGGAATTACTCCATTTGCTGCTCAATCTCTTGTGATAAAGCTTCACACTTACAAAATTGTCTTCTGACACCAAACACCGTATTCTGTGAGGTTTTAATAAATATTTTTAAGAAAAAGATGGCTCTCTAGCTAAATAAGTTTGAAAAGTGCTACGTTGTCCATTGCCTTTTTGGTATTTTACAATGATTCTTAAAAGTTCTTTTTTTTTTTTTTTTTTTTTTTTTGCGGCACCGGGGATTGAACTCACAACCTCGCGCCTGCCAGGGCAGGCGCTTAAGGCACTGAGCCAAACTCCCGGCCCTTGTTTTTTGAGGCAGGGTCGCACTATGTACTTAAAAGTTCTTTTTGAGAGGGGCTTGGTGGCACACACCTGTAACCTCAGCTACTCAGGAGGCTGTTGCAAGAAAATTTCAAGTTTGAAGTCAGTCCACATAACTCAGAAAGTCCTTGTCTTAAAATTTTAAAAAGCTATATATGGCAGTACATGGTAGTAATCACAGCACTCTGGGAGGCTGAGGCAGGAGGATCACAAGTTCAAGTCCAGCCTACAACTTAGTGACTTAGCAAGATTCTGTCTCAAAATAAAAAATAAAAAAGGATTGGGGATGCAACTCAGTACAAAGGTTCTGGGTTCAGTCTCCAGTACCACAATAATAATAATACAAAATAATAAAACCAGGCTACAGATGTAGCTCAGTGGTAAAGTATACCTGGGTTCCATCCGCCCAATACTACAAACATACACAAAGGTCTTTTTTTGTTGTTGTTGGTTTTTTGGTTTTTTGTTTGCTTGTTTGTTTGTCTATTTTTGTTTTTGGTACCAGAGATCAAACTCTCCACCTTACACTTGCCAGGCAGGCACTTATGCCACTGAGCTAAATCCCCAGCCACAAAGTTCTTTTTGAGGCAGCTAGAAACTTAGCATGAAATCAGCACAAGAGCCCAGCTAAGCTAAGAGCTTTATTTCAGAAGGGCAGCCAAAAAGTTCAGCATGACATTCAGTTAGACCAAAGAGTAGCAGGCATAGTACAAAGTGGTCAGAACAGGGAGAGCAATGTATGGGCAGGACTCTACCTACTGGAGCCTACATATTAAAACAGGTCTCTAGTTTCAGAGATGTCATGTGACCCAGGCAAGGCTGGAAAGCAAAGGCCACAGCCCCTGGGAAGGGACTAGCAGCAGATCTGTATTCCTGGGTAAGGGCAAGGGTCTAAAGATAGGGCAGTTGGACGCAGTCTGGTACCACTAGATGAGAGGCAAAATAAAGAGAGATGAAGGGAAAGCAGAGACTGCTGAGCAAAGAGCTGTCATTCAGAGCCTGGAAATCCCAGGGAGGAGGGACCAGCTCTAAATTCCTAATAATCAGTTCATCCACCTATACCAGTAGACTTTGAGTATGAGGGTGTTGGAGTTGGAAGGAGAGGAAAAGTTATATTATATCCAGATGCCGCTAAGGCAACATGTTGATTCTGTTAAGGAAGGAGGGACAAGACCTGGTCAAACTTTGGAGTTTGGGAGACTGAGTATAGAGATCGCTCCCAGGATAGCCTTCTAGGGAAACGCACCCAAAGAAATGAGTTAGAACCCAAGAGGCCTCAGTGAAACCAAGGTCTGGATCCAAAAATAAATAAATAAATAAATAAATAAATAAATAAATAAATAAATAAAAAATGCTGTGAGCTATGGATAGAGTAGATGGTGTAGCCTGTGGGTGAACCCAACTGTGAGGAGCTGGGACAACACTAAAATTTGAGCTGCTCCTATTGGAATCCCTGGGGGAGGAAGAGCTGTGAGAATTTAAATCACAAATGCAGTTTGGGAGATGATGCCCAGTTCACTAGGAAGACTCTTTGGAGGAACTCAGGCCAAACAAGTTTTATGTCTGAATCACATAAAACTAATCCCAGGAACTTCTGAATCTGCTAGTTGACAAGGTGAACTGCACCACTGTGTGGACACTCCAAGAGCTTTGTCACTACTTTTTTTCTTTTGTCACTCCTTTTAACATGGCTTGTTCTGCTCTTCTGACACAGCTTGAACTCAGCATAGCTTGTTGAGAAATGGAGACCGAAAGTCATCTGTGACCAGCAGCACTGAGGAAGTGCCCTGCCCTTGCTGTCACTGGTGGCTTCTTTTGCGCCACAATTTTGCCTCATTTCTGGGAAGCTGCACCACCCCCTTCCTAAGATCTGTGACGTCCCATCAGAGGACATCACACCAAACCACACACCTAAACGTTTTGCACGCCTAGTTACATTCTGCTATCAGCCACTCTCCAGACAAGCCTGCCTGTAACTCAGCATGCTGGTGGAAAATCTCTAGACCCCTCCTTTGGGGTCAAGAGCTTCCATCTGCAGCACTCTTAGCTGCCTGTTTTTTGTTTTTGCTTTTGTTTTTGAGACAGGGTCTTACTATGTAGCCAAGGTTGGCCTCGAACTTGTGATCCTCCTGCCTCACCTTCCTAAGTGCTGGGATTACAGGTGTACACTACCATGCCCAGCTGCCTTTTTATAAACAGTACTGTGGAGAAAATAGTGTTTCTTTAGGGATTCATCTTCTCTTTTCAAGGCCTTTTCAGGTATCTCTTTTCTGTCTCTACAAATAAGAGATACAGTGCTGTCTCCTGTTTGCTGCTTCCTTAATCCAACTTTCAGAAATCAATTTTGTAAACTCATTTAAGCTGGGCATGGTGGTGTGTACCTGCAATACCAGCATTCAGGAGGCTGAGGCAGGGGGATTGCCACAAGTTCAAGGACAGACTGAGCTACATAGTGAGTTCATTACAGAGTAGGACCCAATATCAAATTAATTAATTAATTAATTAACTACATAAACTCATTCACACTTCCATGACTAAGATGCTTCCAAATCCAATCTCATCTATGAGGTATGTGTGTTGTTGAGGAATGAACCCAGGGACTTGCACATGCTAAGCACACATTCCACTATTAAGCTATACCCTAAGTCTTCTTCTTTTTTTTTTTTTTAACTTTGTTTTGTGCTACTGGGAATCCAGTAGCCAAAGGCATGCTAGACAAGTGCTCTACCACTGAGCTATATTCTCAGTCCTTTGTTATTTTGTATTTTGAAACAAAGTCTTACTAAATTGCCCTGCTGACCTCAAAATATTCCTGAGACTCCTGGGTAGCTGAATTATGAATCTGTGCCACTATGCCCAGGTTTTATTTTTATTTTTTTTATTTTTATTTTTATTTTTTATTTTATTTTTATTTTTTTTTGTGGCACTGGGAATCGAACTCACAACCTCGCGCCTGACAGACAGGTGCTTAAGTCACTGAGCCAAACTCCCGGCCCTCAGGTTTTATTTTTAACAGGGTCTCAAAGATTTAAATTGAGGCAAAGAAATTTCAGTTGTGGAATTCCAAGCAATCACAAACAGCTAGAGCAAGTCTCTAAGGAACAGACATATTCTTGGTGCCACTGAAATTACACCACTTGACAGACCAGAAACTTTTCCATCACCTGACATCCTCGAGCCATCTCCCTCTGCTAGCTTAGAGGCCAGTATCCCCTAGATCTGCATCAGCACTCACTGCTGTTGCACTTAGAAAAACAAGAGACAGCCAGGCATTGTGGTGCATGCCTGTAATCCCAGAACTCAGGAGGCTGAAGTAGGAGGATAGCTGTGAGTTTGAGGCCTGCCTGGGCTACACAGTCTCAAACTGCACCACCACTACCACCACCCCAGGAAAACAAAAAGAAAGAAAGAAAGAAAAGAAAGGAAGAAAGACAGAAAGAAAAGCAAGAGAGAGCTATCTCTTGCTTACTCAGTAATAATTCACCATAATAGTCACACAACAGTGGTGTCACCAGCTCCAACACATGCAGCGTGGGCACCCCACACCTTCACCTCTGGCACACCACAGTGTGGAAGACAAGACATCAGATTTCATGTGGAGGACAGGACAGAGCCACTTAAGCAGTAAACTAGTTACCTGAGGTATTCCTGACACTTGTGGGCTATGCTAAAGACCTAGAGGTAAAGAACAAAGGCTTTTTAATCCTTCCCTACAGCCAACTGGTATCTTTCCCACATATGTTGTTGCAGCATCTCTATAAATAGAACCTAGCATTCTATAAACAGGATGCTCTGGTTAAACAGGTCACTACAAGCAAAACTGTGAGGTTGAGAAAGATGGTATCTTCCTGACTTTCCCCACCCTCCTTTCCTAAATCTCACCAGAGACAGGAATGCTCTGGAAAATAGCATAGGATTTTGGTGTTGGACAGACTAGAGAAATAAATCCTAGCTCAGCCTTTTACTAACTGTGTGACCTTGAGCAAATTACATAATTTGACTTTCAGCTTACCCATGTACAAAAAAAAATTAATGGTTTGTATTAAATATAAAAAATAACAGAGTAAGATAAATGCTCTGAGTGATTAAAAAACATACATAGATATATATGAAAAGGATCTAATACATACTTGGCTCTCAAGAAATATGAGTTTCTACTCTTCCCCAATGAGTTCATGATGTATCCAGTGCCCTCAAGTTATGCTCTAGCCATCCAAAGGTATGTTCCTCTATCAAAGTTCCCATCCCTTACAGGAGCTAATATGATTATGCTGTTTACAGGAAAGCAAGTCTGATAAAGAACAATGAAAGCAAAACTGCTGGACTCCTATGTTAACTCTGTGAAGTGTTTCTGTGTTCTAGAAAGGAGCCTGAAAAAGATGTTTAATGTTGAGGTTCTCCTGGAGGATGAAGGACCAGTGTCATCTCTTTCCCTGTGACCATAGCCTTCGCTGCTCACTGAGATTGCTGAATGTCAGCAACAGGTCCAGAATAGCACTTGGGAGCCTTGGCTCCCCCTCGTACTCTAACCAGCACACACCACTTCCTTAGCCAGGAAGTTACCATGGTGCTTTTTTCCTAGGAGGTTTCCAACACTATTTTAAACTCTTTGGAACCAAGCAACAGGATTTGACTATGATCAGAGCCTTGGAACAGTGCAGAAAGGCTGGACCCCATTTCAATCATACCTTTCTTTTCAAAATAGTCTCATCAAGGCCAAAATTAATATAGGAAGCAGGATGGGGCTACATCTTGACTTCTCTCAGTGACTCAGGAAGAAAGACCTCAATTATATTTCTAGGTTTTCCATACACAAGATCACAGAAGCCGATTATTGCTGAAATCAGCCTAAGTATAATCACCTGGCACAATATGCTATGCTGACGAGTCACAATTCAGCATGAAAGTTCTCATTATGAGGTATTCTTAAGTAACATGTAAGTTCTACTTGACTTTATTGGAAACCCCTGAGGGTGCTAGGGGCACTGACCCAGCCTGAGGTCTCAGGAGTTGGGTGGGGTGAGCAGCTTCAGCAGGTGGTACAGAGGAACTGAAAAGAAGTCTAGGTAAGGGACAGGCTGTCCATGCAGGATTACCCAATAGCATGTGCTTAGGTAACTAGCAAAGACAATGAAAAATATTTTAAACTGTGTATTTATCAAAGTAGTCACCACAATCAAAAAAATTTTTTGATACACTTTTCTTATACTTTGGATTTCCTTATGCTTGTTTTGCACTTAATACACACTGAGGGCTGAAAAGTGTGACAGTAATCATAATCTTTCTATTGCTTAGGCTCTCTGGCACTCTCCAAGGGTGGATCACCAGACACTAGAAGAGACAAGAAAAGTCTTCCTTAAAGCCTTTAGGAGGGTCATGGCCCTGCTGATACCCTGAGCCTCCAAACTGAGATAATAAATTTCTGCTGTTTCAAAAAACCTAGTTTGTGGCAATTGTTACAGCAATTGTGTGAATTGATATACACTTCTGTATCATCATCTTCATTTTCAAATAAAGAAAACTGAGACCCAAAGAGGTCATATACTTTGAGATCTCTACAGGCACTGCTCTGCTGACTGAGTACTCCTGCGGTTGGCTCCTGTGGTTGCTGTTACTGGCTCTTCCCTTCACCATGGCCACCAGTTTCTAGCAGTGCTACAGCTGAGCTACTGGACTGGTCTCTTCCTTCAACATATAGGATCATAACTTTTCCCTCATTTTTGACCACTTTATACTACAGAGCATTTAGCAGTAGTCTGATCACTGCACTAAGTCTCTTCTCCACAACCCCCCTCCTTTTTTCTTTCCCATGCAGTGTTAGAGAGGTGTGGTGACAAGGTGAGACTGGATAGGGACTCCCCATCTTCTGCACACAGGTGTTTCTATGCTTTCCACTTCTAGCCAGCTGTGTCTTTTAAAATTCGTTTCCTGACAGTTCAATCTTGTGTTTTCCTTTGGAGCTCTCAGGATCTTGCATATAGCTCACAGTTCATGGCTATGAGCAAAAAAGGGGCAACTTTGTGGCAGTACTGGCTACAAAAGCACCAGTCATCATATTATTGGTGGACTCAACCCACCACAGTGGCTCTCTCCCCTGCCAAAGGAATGAGGGAATGAGGACATGAGGACATTCTCAGAACCAGCTCATCCCCCTGCATAGCTCTGAGCCTGCTCATGGCTCTTCTGGTGTCCACTGCTGTCTACAGAATCTTGCCTGTTTTCCAGTACAGAACTTTGGTTCTGGACTCTGTTTGTTCTTAGTTACTCTCACCACATGGTGAGTTCCAGAGGCATAAGAACTACATCTGCTATGTGTGTTGCTGTATCCCAGGACTGAGCCAAGACCTGGCACTTAAATTAGCCCTTCTAGAAAGGTTTGTTGAATGAAGACAGGAGTATTGACATTGAGGCTTCAAATTCTTAGTTTTTGTTGGCTCTTTCTGAAATGAGGGCCAAATTAAGAACTTTAAAGTTTTCTATTTTCTTTCTCTCTGTCTCTTTCTTCCCTCCCTCCCTGTCTCCCTTTCTCTCTCGACAGACTCTATGTAGCTCAGACTGTGGAAGACAACTTGAGCGGATCCCCTTGAACGCACAACAATTGCTGCAACTTTGATTATATCGAGACTTATTTCCTTATGTTGATGTATACAGAGCTGACTATGGTATTTCCTTCTCTCTTCAATTGGCTCTAAGCATTGCAAATAAGGCTAGCCGAGATACTGATACGTAATCTCTAAAGACATCCAACAATGTCCTGTTGCCTCCCATAGTGATCTCTGTAAAATATATAGGCAGAGCGGGATGGCAGAGCCAGTGAGTTCCAGGAAATGTCAACTGGGTATGAGCTTCGAGAAAGAGGCTATGAGTACCCAGGGCATAAAAGTTTACATATCAGAAGCAGGTACTGGTATGTAGTCTTTAAAGCCATCAGACAGTGTCCTGTTTCCTCCCATAGTGACCTTTGTAAAATATGTAACACACAGTGAGATGGCAAAGCAAGTGAGTTCCAGGAATGTTGACTGGGGATGAGCCTCAAGAAAGAGGCTGTGAGTTCCCAGGGCATAAAGTCTGCATATCAGAAACTGAAGCAGCAGCCTCCTAAAACAATTCACTCGCTATCTTGATTGGGTTGTGCAAATTGATCCCCCTACATATCTTTATCTACATTTTGCAGAGATATCTCACTACCTTGCTAGCCAGCTCAAGCTACTCACATAGTTCCTGCCATCATGTCACTCATCCTCAAACCACCCCCTTGCTTCACTAGTTAATAAATTCTGGGAGAGGCCTAGAATCAAGGCCTTTGTCCGCATGTCCTCATGAGGATTGGACTTAGGACCCCTTGGCTGCCCTTAACCTAGAATATGTGTCAGAGTTTTTGCTCTCACCGTGGGTTGCACTGGAGGTGGTAGATCGGAATTCACTTATCAGGATTCCAATAACGTCTCAGTGGAATTATAAATACAATTTCTTGGATTGTGAGGAAGACTAGAGAAAAGATTACAATATTTGGATTACCATACTTGATATTTGGGGCTACAGTACAAACTGGCTTCAAACTTGAAAACCTCCTCCCTCAGCCTCTCAAGCACTGGGATTACAGGTGCACATCACCACACCCAGCCAGCCTTCATTTCAACTTGATTATACCTGCAAAAACTCTTATTTCCAAATAGGATCACATTTACGGGTTTTGGGTGTGGAGTTGAATTCTGGGGTATGCTATACAACCTAACACAAAGAACCTACCTCATAAGGAGATA